>PVLA01002780.1:0-248709 GCA_004027455.1 Hydrochoerus hydrochaeris | reverse complement strand
AGGACCCCTTCCTATATCTCTGCTCTGCATGCAAGGCCAAGCTAGATGCCAGAGAGGACACATAAACCCAAAGTCTGCAGCTACATCAAAATAAAGAAAGCCACAGACCTGAGAGATCTCTAGTGACCCGGCAACCAATTACTCAAGACTCAAATGTGGTGCACATAAAGGAGCCATGGTACTCAAAATGGGAGCCCCAGCTCCAGGGGGCTGGATGAATATAAATGAAATAAAAAGTCCAGTTTCTCAGATGTAGCAGCCAAACTTCAACAGTCACATGTGGCCAGTGGCAAGTGGACACAGATGGAGATGGTCCCATCAGCACAGGGAGTTCTGGTGGACAGTGCTGGTCTAATGACCCTCAGGGTCTTGAGGGTAACAGCAGTAGGCATTGCCAAACAGACACTGCCACACCATTTCACAGACAGGAAACTGAGGATTAGATTGGTGTCTGGTTTTGCCCAAATCACCCAGGATGGGGTGGGGCTGAGATCTGAGCCCAGATCTGGGTGACTCCACAGGAAACCACCCATCACCTCTTCCCCACACTCCATATGAATACACCTTCCTATCTCCAAGAAATGGGGTGGGGGAGAAACATCAGTTTAAAAAATGAGGCAAAGACAGAAAAGCCATTGTGTTTTAATCTCAAAATAATTATGCCACTGCCAAAAGGAATAACCCTGATCTCATCTACACTGGTAAAAATGTTTTCCTCCTAAAGAATTTGTTTCAGAAATAAGCCTTTAATTTGAACACTTTAGGAGCCAAAATTTCTGTCTGCTGAAAATATTTATCTCCATTGTTTGGCAAGAATCAATTTGTTAGGGCACCAACCACTCTGGCAAAGGTTCCCTTCCACTTCTCTGGGAAAATGCTGGCGGCAAAGCCACCCTGCAGCTCGTGCTCGGCTCTCCCAGTCTCTCCCTATCCCCCCCACCCCCCGCTATATCCTAGCAACAAACATGTGCTAACTCAGACCTGGGCTGGGCTCTTGGTCAGTGTGTGTGTACACTGAGACACACACACAGAAATGTTGGAGATGTTGAGGAGTCCTTACAAATATATAACTGGGCTTTGTAGACTATTGGCTGCTGATGGTTTTAGAATGAGAACAGACTGTACATTATTATTTTGCAAATGGTAGGAAACTGTAATTCAATATTTTTTCACATGGCCCCCATGTCTTACTTAGGGAGCTAGGTCAGCCCTGTCCAGGCCATTAGTGAAGTCTATGGAGCAGCCAGGGCATGTCAGGCTCAAGCAGCCCAGGTTCTATTCTGGACTAGGTTCCTGCTCACTGTGAGATTTGGGCAGGCCACCAGTAACCCTAAACCTCTGTTTTCTTGTCTGTAAAACACACTCCCTACCTAATCTCCATGGTCACTGGAAAATAACATGACACAAAGTCGCTTTTATCAGTTAAAAAAGTTGCATAGCAGTAGTGCTTATCTTCCTGGATTAGGTACCATCTACCTTGCATGCTTGGCTCCCTTTTTCCAGGTAACACAGGGGTGTGGGGTGCTTAAGAAACAGATCATGAAAGTTAAAAGCAATCACAGTTTGAGGTGAAGTGCTAATAACTTCATTTTGAAACTGTCAGGTTGGGGTTTTTTTTTAAATCACAGCTGTGGCTTGCACCAGAACTCTACCTGTAGCTGTGTTCCCTTCTCACATTTTAATTAGCAAATAAAAACTCCAAAAAGCTCTCAAAGTGATTTTGCCTGAAATTTGTAAGTATAAGTTAAAAGATGCCAAGTAGCTCCTAGGGAAAACCAAACTAGTAACAGACATCTATCAATGCAGAGTGAATTTAGTAGGAGAGCTTATGCTCAGCCAAGAAATACCACCTCTGAGCCAGCTTTGATTTTATTTTTTTACAGTTAATTTTTGAGATTTTCTGGGCAGTGTTCAGTGAGTGAGGTTTACAATATCCTGCCACTGGCTGGGAGCTGCTGCCAGCCAGATAGCTCCACAGAATGGCACCCACAGGACTCAGGACTGAGTGTCCCCAGTGATTCCTCTGCTCTCGCCTGCACTAGCTTTACTGGCTGTTATCAGGAAACTTGGGTTCTGGGCACCACACGTCATGTTACATGAGGAGTCTCAGTGCCAGAGATGAGGTTTTAAAGGGACCACTTAAATCCTCAGAGTGTACTATACCTACTCTAGATGCTAGGGATGCCCAAAGAGACAAAGCTGTTCTGAGAGCTGCCCTGGAGGTGCTGCTGCTGCCTATTTGCCCACTGTGAATCCCAGAACTGTAACTCCATCCTGTCCAGAGCTTTCTAAACAATAGTCAGCAGGACTCTTCAGTTCAGGCTTTATAGCCACTGCTAACTATCTAAGCTGTGCTGAAAGGCCAGGGCAAACAACAAGCTACACTGCCACACAATGGAACTGTGGTATTACTTCAGGCCCGGTATACCAGCCAGTGCAGCGCCCAGCAGAGGGTCCCCCCCTTTGTCCCAGGGTTCTCTTCTGGGGTCAGGGATGGCTCCTTGAGGCAGAAAGTGATGCCAATTATAAAGCATTCCTAATCTCTCTATGACTACTCCAAGATCAAGTTCTCATCACCTGCTTTTCTCTAACTCTAGATGTCAGTTCTTAATTACACAGACACCAAGGAGATTTTTCTTTATCGAACTCAACAAAATGACATTGCTTGTTCTGGTTCAAGAACAACACTGCTCTGTGTCCTTTATCTAACTGTGTCCCATGACTTCTTGAGAGATAGACAGAGGAGAGGATCTTCATCTGGTTTGTGGGGCAAAAAGTTGGCTCCCGGTCGTGTACTGTAGAAGAGGATCCCGCCATCCTGTCCCATCACCACCTCTGCAGGAATACCTAGAGATTACACATGAGATGGCATCTTGTGGCACTGGAAAGACACAGAACCAAGTAAGTTTCCAGCTGTGATATGTAAGCTACAGTTCGTGGAGGCACACTGCCTTCTGAGCTGGTAAGCACCGTGTCCTACAAGGCAATGCAGACAGAAAAGAAATATGGCACAGGTCCAAAATGATCACAGTCAATCTTCAAAAGAAATCAATTATGTTTAGTGTGCTATACTCACTAATTCTGGAATAGACATCAATGTATTTACTATGACTCCCTGGTTTCCTTCTAGTATGCCCTATTCCTAAGTGGTCTGCTTAACAAATCTCGATTTCCAGACATCTGCACCAGAATGAAGGAACTACATGTGACTGGCAAGAGAGAAGAGTTGGCCTGCACGGGGGAAGACTTGACATGGGAAGGCCTCATCTGTTTGAACTGCGAAGATTCACACACAAAAAAAATGCTCTGGGTTTCAAGAGGCAGTTAGATGGAGTTTACAAAGGTGCACATGTGAAAAGAAGGTCCATGAAGCCAGAACATCACCCCTGAGGGAGAGGTCTTTAGCCCAAACGCTCTTCAAAACTGCCATACTTGCGCCCACTTACTGTTCACTGACCAACCACTCCTGGGCATCGAACTGGATACCCTGTAGGGGACAGAAGAACGGGATAAAAGGGCCTACAAACTGCCCTAGTGCCCAGAATTCGTGCTTTACACAATGATAAGACGACTGTAAGGGAGAACAAAAAAGGTACAAAGACTACCTGGGAGTGAGAGAGTTGAATTTCTGTAAGAGGCTCAGGAAAGACATCACAAGAAATTAGTGGTCTTAAGGACAGGCAAGATTTCATGTAGAGGAAGGAGGGAAAATTCCAGAAGACACAGAATGGGTAGAGATAATAAAAATAACTGTAGTGCCAGTTTATCGACCCATCCTTTAAATCTCTTGTGGTTTTTAACCGCCGTAAGATACTACTGCATCCACTCCCTCGAAGGCTCTGAGGTCACACAGTGAGACCACAGGATCTCCTGAAACTACAAATGCTCCTTCCACTGCAGTGATCTCTGAGAGCTGCAGTGAGTATGTGGCTGGTAGGTGGACCACAGGCTGCAGTAGCACAAGAGGGCAAAGACTGGAGGGTCCTGCCTCTAAGGTTTAGGCTGTCTTTCTTCCCTATGAAACAAGATACAGTCTGTCTTTGGTTCCCCAGTGCTTTCTCTCTGTGCTTTCCTTTTACACCCACTGATAGGGCAGCTGCCTCCATTACTGGAGCCCATCTGCTTTTAACAAGGCAAGACCCTTACTTATAACCTCAGGCCAAAGTCACAAAGCTATACTAGAGGTGGACCCAGGAAGACAGGAAGGGGTACTGCATCAGAGACCTGAACATAGGCCTGACCCTGATGACAACTGTGGCATAGGCTTTGATCATCACTGCTATGTTTTAGAAAGACCATGCTAGAAGTGGGCAAAAGAATGGATTACAGAAAGGAGAGAAGCCAGTAGGCCACTGCAGCTCAGCCAGGACAGGACAGGACAGGACAGGACAGGACAGGACAGGACAGGACAGGACAGAGAACAGAGTCATGAAGGGTGCAGACTTCCAGACTTCCCTCCTAATGAACAGGCAGCCACCAAGTAAAACTTAAAATGAAAGAGCTTCAAGGAATCAAGTAAATACAGGAAGCAGCACCAAGAGGAAAAAACTGGATCCATTAAAATGGAATTAAGAGCCTGGCACAGACAGGTAGCCAAGATTTCCCCATTCTTGCTCTCGTCCTCCCCTGCCTCAAATGCTGCCGGGGATCCCAGAGCCAGTAGGCAGCTGACCTGTCAAATCTGGCTTCTGGAGTAAAAATGGAAAGGCCGAGTGGCAGCTGTAACATGGAATTTCCTTGTTTTTATTAGTTTAAGGCTCTTAAAGAGTAACTTTTACATTGGGGAAAACTTCTCAAATACGTACTACTTGAAACTGAGCTCCGGTTACGTCTCATATGTTTTCAATCACTCTGCTTGCCAATTTCACTAGTTATCAAAAGACATTTGTGGTTTAAAGCAGAGGAAGGGCTCCCCCTCCAAAGGCATCTGCCCTTCCCATGGTGATCTCACCCCCTGGATCCCTGACCTCTTAGGGCTGCCAGGAAGGCCTGATGGACAGGCTGGAGTATGCTACCGATCCTCACTGGCAAGCTGAATGGAGGTAGGAGAGCAGCATATTCCACTCCAAATACTTGTTGCTACAACACTGGAGTAGGGAGCTGGGGGTTTGTGTTTTATCTTTTTAAATAAAACTACTGAAAGAGTCAGAGATACAGCTTAGTGGAAGAGTACTTCCCTAGCATGTGTGAAGCCCAGGGTTCCATCCCCAGTACTGCAAACACACGAACATGCATACACACACACAGATACCACCACTGATAAACTCTAGCTTTCTGCTTTACTGCTGTGACTTTCTGAGTTCTGCAATACAGGTTCCTTTAGAAACACACACAAGATCTCTACACTAGAAGTCGATTTGGATACTCAATTTTCGACTCCTATATCTAAACTGATGAGACTGGAAATGTCACGTTACATTCTGGGGTTTACTCAACATTGACACTGGGCATGAAAATAGTAAGGCATTTATTAAACCGCAACAGCAGAGAAGCCTATCTCATTCTTTGCTGTTGAAAATCTCCTCATTAACTCAGCACAGAGGTTCTGAGCTCCAAATCAAGCCCCTTGTTCTTTTCTCACTTTATAAATGTAAAGCTGCCAGGGGTGCCAAGCCTTTGAGGGTATCCAACCACATGACATCTAACACAGTGACGTGAAACTCTGCCATCATCTGGAGTACAGAAAGGGCAAAAATGGTTTGTAAACCCATTTAAAACAAAATGAAACACACGTCCGGCTCCGCATACATGTCCTAAGAGGTCTGCTTGATACAAATTCAGAGAAAGGTCTGACAAGCAAGGGCGGGTGGCATGCTGGCTGGAGGGAGGCTGTACTTCAAGACAGTCATCTCTTTGTGGCTCTCCTGCTGTCCAAGTGGCATGGGGGGGACTGAGGGTTAGGCCTGCCCTTATTTTCCACAGGGATCCACTGCTGCCTGAGGCAGAATGGACAATGCTGACTGCTCCTGCCATGGACAGAAAGTCTGTAAGTTGTTGGTATGAATTTGTTCTTTCCCCACAAACACAAAAAGGCACGCAAATCCTCTTGTGTTTACAAGCTTCACACTGAGTTTCTTAGGGACCCATAGCTCCAAATTTCCCAGCAAAAACATTTTATTTTTAATCAAGCTAATTTTTTCACTTGAAATCTGTTAATTCCATGACTGAGAATTCATCAAGTTTCAGGCTGGAATTAATTTTAGCAAATGTTTTATACCAAAAATATTAGTAGATATGGCCTTACTTCACACACTGTCACTGTGGAGTCTGAATGTATGTGTTTCCCTTCATACATGACAGAGCGAGCTGACAAAGACAGTTCTGGGCGAGCTCACAGGGCCTCCCTGAGGAACACAGCTGTCGGAAGCAGTGGTAGCAATTGTCCACACAGAGCTGACCATGGCTTTCCTGTGTTGCCTCCCAACATTGGGTAAGACTGCCACTTACCCTCCATAAATGCAGACTGATGATGCACCTACTGTGTGTGGCCATCATCGCCACTGTGCCCGGCATTTCTTTACTCTTGCACCTCCTCCCATGTTACCTGCTTGTTAGGCTCTACCTGGCATGGACGAGTCTGCCCACCACCTGCAAGCTGATGGCCAGGGATACCCACCAGCAGCCTGCTCCTTAAGACGTGGATTCCACTTCACTGTACTGGTGGCACAAGAAAACTGATGCCCAAACCATCAGCAGTTCATCTCCAGTACTATATAAGCTGGGAGGGCTATGTTTGATCTATATCTCCAGCAGTACAGGACCTAACTAGTGGGCCACTGTAAGCAGCCACTGGAATTCCATCTTGCAGGGCTCAGAATATCAGCAGCTCTCTTAGTCTTCCTTTCCTTGGAATTCTTAAAGAATGTATGTTGTTTTGGGTATGATGGTGTACACCTGTAATCACAAGACCCTAGGAGGCTGGGCAGAAAGATCACAAGTTTTAAGCTAAGCCTGGGCAATTTAACAAGACTCTGTCTCAACAAACAAACACGACTGGAATACAGCTCAGTGTGAAGGTCCTGGGCTCAATCTCCAGCACTGGGGGAAAAAATAAAGAGTGTAGAGTGATCCTTTTGCCCCTTGGAGGCCAAGCTGAGCCCTTCTACAGGACAGCCACCAAGCAAAGCTCACTGACTTTTCATCCCTAGGGACGTTCTCCACTGTCCAAGTGAAACACCCCTGGCACACTGACCTCAAATGCCTCAGACTCCTTTATTCCCTGCATTATCCAAGCCATGCAGTCCAACCAATGGTTTTGCTCCCTATCACTCCAATCCTCAGAGAAGCCACTGAAGGACTTCAACCACTACCATTCTGATCAGAGCCCTCCAAACCACACCCTTCCCCAACAGCTGCATCTGGGGACTCAGCACTATTAGCCCTGCTACTGGCCTGCACTTTCCCAAGCCCCGTCCTCAGGCAGTCCTGACCACTTGTGCTCTCTTAAGCCTTGTTCTTGGCAAGGGGTCACTACCCCTTCTCATTGAACTCCCCTCTCCCCATGACCCTATAAAAGACCCCATAGCCTATATGAGAGCAGCTGGGCTGGTCCCTAAGAGCCACAGTAGTCCCTTCTGAAGTCTATTGCACAATAAACCTATCCTGCTTAGCTCATGCCTCTGTTTCTTCTTTTCCTTTTTCCTAACAGCCACTATACCAGGCTAGGCTCACCAAATCAACCAGTGCATGGCTATAATGAGGCAGCCTAGCTGACCAGTTCTACCTTTCTAAGCATCTGCAAACCTCTAGGGAAAGGACTTTCCAGATAATTTCTGGTATCTCCAGTATTTCAATATGAAAAACCACCTGGCACTCAGGCAGGCAGACTGCTTAAAGGACAAGGCTCAGCAAGTCCACCCTCCAGCATCCAGTGGCCAGTCTCACCCCAGGTATGGATTATACTCCACAGCAGGGCCCACTCTAAGGCAGCAGAAACTATGCTTCAGCTCAACAATCAAACCAGACACACACCTCCAAGGCTGTCAGCTCTGAGACATCTTTCAGGAGTTCCCAAGACACTCAGTTGGTTCCTTTCCCTGGTAGCACTATCCCAACCACAAGATTTATTCCAGGAAAGTTTAAGAGCAGCATTAAAGCATACCATTATGAATATGAGAGGCTGCGAAAGTCTAAGAATTGCTTTGCATTTGATTTTGTATTACCAAAGCCCCTCTATTTTTTCAAAACTTGGGCCATAATTCAAGTCTACAGATTTGAATAAAATTCTGGTCATACCTTGACTAACTTTTTGAGGAATTATAATACTACCATACTTGTAAGATAATCCAATTTGTTTTTTCATAAAAAAGCAACACAGTTCCACATAATATGTGTCTTCTCTAGCAACCCACCACAGTGATGTGAGTCCCTATGCCTCCTTCTGGGTGCCCTGGAGAGTAGCATGGGCTTGAAGCAAAGTCTGTCACTTATTTACAACACCTCTGAGGCATTTCTGGTTCTAACTTCAATATATATTTCACACAGTACCAAAACTTTTAAATATCCACAAGAAGATTTCATTTTTATAGGCAATAAACATTAAATTTAAAGGACTGGAACATAAAAAGTGCTTTAATACCATATAAATTACCTTTCCTGAGACAGACTAAATCTCCGAAGGTTTTAAGGACCGCGATATAAATTTTTATGGCAAATTATCTACATGGAAATTATCTGCATGAGATGCACTTTCACTTCTCCTGCTCATCTGCATATTGCTGACAATCTTTCCAATAACAATGGCCAATCTGATTTGGGAACACACAAGCAGAGAACTACACAAGAGCTTGGGTTCTGCGGAGATGTTCTTCCTTATCACTGATGCAACTCATTGTGTCCATCGCGTTCCTGACAGTCAGGCAAAGGCTCCACCCAAAAGGGATGGTGTCTGCTCAGAGGATGCAAACAGTTCTCACAAGCTTTCCTTGGGCCACTGGCCTGCCAGCCTCATTCCATGGCCCTGGAACTGCTGTTCTCAAAACTTTGCATTCGCAAGGCCAATATTTCATACATGGTTTTATTTTCTAGATTAAAATTTACAAAGAGCCACCAAAGAAAGTATAAATTACTATTGCTCTATTAAAATGCAAAATATGGTGTCAACTGACATTCATGAGTTATGAAATTAACTACCTGCCCCCCAAATTACAAAGAGACTAAGCATTTCTGTTCCCTCTCAGAGCTATCTTTTAGTAATAGAACAAGAAAAACTAACACACATGCCTGCTTTCAGATCTGCAATTAATCTAAGTCAGTTGTATGAAGGAGTAGAAAAGGAAAGGATTCCTGGAAATGTTCTCCCTACTGGTTTTATTAATATAATAAATATTAAAGTTAATTTTTTGTGCCTTTTATCTAAAATAGTTTTAGGCCTTTTAATGACCTAAAAATTTAAATACAGCTCTCCTTCATTTTCTTACAGGGCCTAATTAAACAAAAAATAGATCTAGCATCACGTAACTCTGCACTGAAATAAAAAGGCATACTTTGGCAAAGCAACACTAATTTTAACTGACTCTAGCTTGGATCTATAACCATTAACAACAGACTGATAGGATGGGGAAACACATTTTAACAACATTTTTCAATTAAACAGTCACATTCTTCTGAAATAAAAATCCACATAGATTTTTAGGTTGCATGTAACATAGTAATCATAAACCCATTTCCTCAGGCTTATTACAAAATTTTCTTGTTGAACTGGCATTTCTGTCCTGGACTCTAAATGAGGGTAATTAAAAGCCCACAATAAGTTCTGGAAAATGGAACAACCAGAAGACACTGGGTTATGGTGCCAGAAACACTGTTTTGCAAATGAAGGAGGTAACATTTTCTCTCCAGATTAAAAGACACTTGATGCCAACTAACAGCAGCTTGTGTAATCTTATTTAAAATGTGCTAAAGCATTACACCACTTCACCAAATGGGAGGGAAAGGAGTGATACCAAAACTAAAATTAAAAGAACTGGACCTGCATTTTGCTTCAATGCATGGTTTTCTTTACAAATTGATCTGTCTTTGGTTTCCCCATCAGTCAGCACAAGGAGTATAAAGCATGGGCAAACTCCATTTAAACTCCAAAAAGACTCTCCCTGGATCTGGCTCATTCAACAAACATTTAGAGGCCTTCATCTCCCACAAGCCAATGTGTAAACACAAAAGCTGTGACAGGCCCCCTCCTACCCACACAGGGGTTGTAGTCTAGTCTATGTGAAATAAAACCTGGTAACCCAGACGAAGACCATTAATAAGCAACCACAGAGGCTTGAGAATAATTCAACTTAACATTTACTGACAGTAGACAATGGATTAAACAATAAAAAAAAAAAAGTGAGCAGGTATCTCTATACAGAAAGCCAACACCCACATCAAGTGATTTTTAAGTCATTTCTTTGAATTTAAGGAGAAGAATCAAAATAAAGGACTGCTGTCCCCAAATTTATATTTGAGGCTTATACCTCCAAATTTGTAATTCAAATGCCACTGTCTCCATGAAGCACCCCCTGGGCTGCAGTCTCTGGGGGATGTGTCACAACCCGTGTAGCATTTGGTCATTATCTTCTTGGCCCAAATGTCTGAGAAGAAAGAGGTCATCTTATAGTTTGATTCCTCACCACACCAGGTACAGGTTAAGACACCCCAATTTCAGAGCTTGAACTGGACCCAGGCCCCAAACAGCTGACTTCCCTAGTCTGAAGTCCCAAACACAACAATTACAGAAAATGTTTTTGGTATCTACATCAAATAATTAAATGTCTCTGAGAAAAGAGTTACAGTATCCATAAAATTCTCAAAGATAAAACACCATAGGAAGTATTCAAAATGTGATACAAAAATCATTTTCAAAAAACTTCTGCTAAATGATCTAACACTAAATAAGAAAATTAAGACATCTTACTTAGGTGACAAAAGAGAAGTTAAAAATAAGAAGCAAGCAACAGCCTAAACAATGTCAAACCACACTTCAGAAATAAAAAAAGATCCCATGCTAGTGTGCACAGTGAGAAGCAGGAGATGGTAACAGTCAAAGCCACAAGGAGTTCAAGGTTAAGCAGTCCAATTTGTAATAATCAAATAATAGGATAACTACAATATAGAAAACAAGAAAGTAATTTATCCACTACTGGTGAATGAAAACTATCCACAAACTAGAAATAAGCGGCTTTATTCTCCCCACCAGTACTGGGGACTACACTCAGGACCTTCACACTGACCTACATCCCCAGATTTTTATTTTTTAACTTTTTTTTAAACTTGAGATAGGATCTAAGTCACTAAGGTACCCAGGCAGAGTTTGAACTTGGCAACCCTCCTGCCTCATTCTCCCAGAGTGCTGGGATACCACTGCAAGCTGCTATTTTTGAACAAGCCTTTATTGTATGTTCTACCAAAGACTCACCAATCTGCCCCATTACCTGCAAAAGCAGCTGGTTAAAAACTGTAAAACATGTGTTTTACTTTGATCCCAAAGACAAATCTAAAGCAAGGCCCTGCCAGATGCTTAACTCTCACCCTAAGGGTAGAGAGAATGGAAGGCTCCTCCTACTGGAGGGCTCTGATTCCCAAGCTCTAATGTTCCCATTTGGATCATCCTCTGAGATTCTGGCACCTCAGAAACATTTTCCCCTTCTCTGATCCATCCCTGTTACAGTGCTGAGCTGGGACTGCTGTTCCAAACTGATAGGCTCCCAGCGACCTTAACTCTCCGGATCAATGAACACTGCCAGTCCTACCACCAGGCTATCCGCCAGGATGCGGGTGATCCCACACCTGGCCTCCCTGAACTCCCCTCCTTCAGGCTATCCGGCCTCTGGCCTTTACTCTCTCTGAGTTTTTGGGAAGATACCCAACCACACACCAACAGCAATGGTTCCACTTTCAGAGCAACTGTGTCCCTGGAACCCCCTCTAGCCTCAGGGAAGGTGGAAACTCTTGATTTCCAGAAAACAGGAGAGGAGAGCTTGTTACCCTGCAAGCGACCAACAAGACTATTTGCAACCACAGAGTTCCTTCAGCATTACTCCCCAAGCAGGTCACAGGCACAGGTGTTCTATGACAAACAACATTTATTCTTCCCAAGGCTGTTGCAAAAATCCCTTAAAGCTTGATATAACTAAAAACTTCATGGGGAAGGGAAAACCAAAGGCCCTGTGAAGACAAAGCTATAGAATAGGGAAAAGGGCATTGGATTAGGTGGTTTTTCCACAAACCATGAGAAGACCTTTTGAGGAAACATGTTCTTCCTCTCAGTATCAATTTTCTAACTTGTGCAGGAGGTGAAACCAACTTGGTTTAAGAACTGACTGAGCCAGCAAACTTAAATGACCATCTCCTATGTGTCAGATCCTGGACAGGAAGGTTCATTCATTCACTTGTGCAAACTCAGGTGCTGAAGTTTCCAGTGAGCAGGGTACAGACAAGGAGGAACAAATAAAGCAGTGTGTGTTAGTTATATTTATAAGCCATGTTTCAATCTAGGAACAAATCTGAGTTTATTTTCTAGCAAAATTAAATGAAATAAATTATGGTGGCAGAGCCCTAATAATGTGTACATAATTCACAGACCCACAAGGAGCCTGATCCTGAAAATTCTGGTGTTATTTTTAATACACCACAGGTTCCTTGATCTTGGAAGTGTCCCTTCGAGCGAGCATGCAACAGAACCCAGGATTGTTGACCTGCATTTCAACCAAAACAAACAGAAGCAGCAAGCATCTAAGCAAAATGAGCAAAATGACCATCACAGTTGCAACCTGATATGGTCATAGAACCTGGTTTTTCATTCCAGTGAACTAATGGGAAAGAATGTCACCTAAGAACAAACCCCAGAGGACGACAGTATCCTGCCATATCGTACAATGTAGCCATGAGTGCTTCCCTGTCTACTGTCCCTTTCCTCCAAGGGGTCCCATCAGTGCAGGGGAAGGGGGACAGTAGTCTCAGGGTCATGCAAATGACCCCAAGGCAATGGTAGATGTCCATGCCATGGGTAGCTGATCCCAAGGTGACGGCAGATGCTTATGCTGTAGGTAGCTGGTACCTTCTGTGAATTCTCAACTTACAAAGAGCAAGGATGAGGAGTGGTTTAATAGAGAAGTAGGCTTTGCCATATCTGGAAGAGGTAGGAAACAGCACCAGTATCTGGTCACCCTGTTCAGTGTCCACCCCCCGGAAACTTTCCCCACTAGCAAAGCCCCTTTCAAAATTCAGTCCTAGAATGTCTCACCAGTTTAGAGCTCAGTGGCACCCAAAAGTGTCCCTCATCACCTTATTCCCAGAACTTAAATTCCTGGACTTTGCTTCATCTGGCATAAGGACAATGGCATATGTTTTTCATGCCTGGGGGACAAGGCACGGTGATGACTGCACAGTGATAAACACCAGGACTCCTCTGTCCCCAAGAGCAGCATTTATCTTTCAGCATACCTCAAGTTTAAACAAAGAAAACAGGGCAAGCTCTCAAAGTGCTCCAGTCACTGAGTCAACAGAATGCAGAGGAGCAGAGAGCTATGCAGATCTTCTCAAAAGGCCAGGGGCCACTGCAAAGCTGAGGTGCCCAGGGTCTATTCCATGACAGATTCAGGGACAAACATCTAACTGTAATAAGGCTGGTGTGGGGAGGTAAAAAGCAGGATCTCAGAATGTGTGCTATATGCACGCAAGGAACTCACATGGGACCTGGGGCTGCAGCAGATGTGGATGCCAGCCAGGTTTGTTCCCCACAACTGTGTGCAGTGTTGTGTGAGGAAAACACTGAGCACAGACACTGGGTAAGCCTTGCAAGGTCACCAGAAACTCCAACACCCCAGAAGGTAATTACCTACATCCAAGTACACCAGGAGACCCAGAGAGACCTAAGGAACTCATCCATCACCCCACACGTATTCACCCAAGGAGAATGGGGAAGGGAGGCAGAGGCCACAGACTCTGGACCAGGTCATACTGGTAGGAATTCAGACATGCCACCCACTCATGGGAACCAACTATGAATCCTCCCAACACCTCAATTTCCTCCCTTGGAACGGTGGTGGCAATAGCATCTGCCCTGTAAGCTTAAGAGGAGCTCCCGCTGGATGTGGATAGCTCAGACAGTCCCTGGCACAAAGGAGATGTTCCTGAAGTATAAGCCTGTGTTGTTACTCCTTTGAGCCAACAGCTCATCAGGAAATGCCTGGCAAAATGTCTTTGGAAAGCATTAATATTTACAGGCTCATTGTTGGGATACAAAGAGGAAATCCTTCTGTGCCCATAACTGTTCTGAGCTCGGGTAGCTGAGTTGGGCCTTCAGGATACAGGGACCCTAAAAAAGGCTAGGGTTTCCTGGATCTATTCCTCTCACCTTCTGCTTCTTTTCTTCCTTCCTCCAGTTCCTATCCTGCAGAGAAATTTACTGCTCCAACTCCAACAAACTTCCTGTTGGACTAGCACAGTGGACAAGTCACACTTGACCTGACTCAAACACTGCAGAGGGGTTGATTGGCCCTCCTGGCTGGAAATCCTCCCAGCCCTGATGGGCACAGCCCTGCCCTGAAGCTACTGAAAATCCTGAGTAAATTGGAAGATATCCCCCCCTCCCCAGCCTCCAGCCAAAGCAAACAGATCACTAGATGTTGGAAACATCCACGGCTGGTGTGTAAAAATAATTCAGGGCAACAAATATTTCTGCGACATGCAAATCACAGAAGTGGGTGCTGCTGAGGACACATCAGGAGTGGAGAGGCGCCTGTCACCAGCAAAGAAGGGTGAGGAGTCCAAGTGATCAAGGAGACCTGCAAAAGCATGCTGGCCAACAATACTGACAATCAGCACCTCCCAAACCAGGCAGAACAGGAGCCCAGGATTCCAGAAGGGGGTTGGGGGGGACAGCTTCAAATCACTGAAGAGCTCATTAAAACAAATCCCCTGTTTATCCAACATTTGTGGTATCACTGTGTAAATATCCATTAAGGTGCCAAGTCAAGTATTAAGCACTTTTTATGCTAAAGTCAATGTTCTAAAATGCACAGGACTTTGCAAAAAGGAAAAAAATAAAAAGGGACATTAAAAAGAATTATCTGCAATCCATGAAATTGACAATCACATGTGTTTGCCTCAGCGCAGCACCGATTAGCTACTATAGTCTGGGGAGAAGCCAGCTTTTTCAACACTGGTGGGGTGGCCATTACTGAAGTAGTGAGTTTACCTATCCAAACATCACTGAGTCTTTGAGAAGAGGCCCCTAAGGGGTAAAAGGCCTTCCATAGTCCACATAAGAGCTAATGTACTAGTTCCCCCTTATCTGAGGTTTCACTTCCCACAGTTTTAGTTATTCGTAGTAGAATGAAATCTGAAAGATTCAATGGAGAATTCCAGAAATAAGCAATTTTTTTGTGAGATTGAGCCCTTACAATGAGGTACATCCCTAACCCTTGCTTTTTCCCTTTTTTTTTTTTTTTTTTTTTTTGAGACAAAGTCTCCCTAAGTCACTAAGTTGCCCGGGCTGGGTTCAAAATTGTGATCCTCCTGACTCAGCTTACCAGGTATGAGACACCATACCCAGCAACAAATAATTCTTAAGTCTATAGTGCACACCATTCTGTGTAGCATGAAATACACCAGTCAGAGCAGCCACCTCACCCTGTGACACCACAGACAGGAATTATCTCTTGGTCCAGCAGATCTGTGCTGTACATGCTACCCATCCATTAGTTATTTAGTAGCCATCTCTGTTATGAGATTGATTGGCATGGTATCTCTTTACTTCTATTTTATTATCAGTAGTTATATCTAATTTATAAATTAAATTGTAGCATAAGTATGTACATATGGGAAAGTACATGGATCTATATGGGTCAAGGTTATGTTTGCTTTCCTGCATACACTGGGGATCTTGGAACAAAAATACCACAAATAAAGCTGCAATTACTAGAAAGAAAAGTACAAATCTGTTAATGAGGGAGAAAAGCAGAGCTCTAGAATCAGGTATTCCTGAGACTCTATCAGAAGGACCCTGAAAAAAATTACAGAAAAGAAACTGCAAACCCAAAACAGAGACTTCACCCTGCCCCTACATGCCTTAATAGCCCCTGGCATGCTTCAGGAGCTCAGTAACATTAGCTAATAAAAGCACAACAATAAATAAAAATCACTTTACAAACTAAAGCCAATTTTGGTCTGTATGTACGTATTATAAAAATCTCAACCAAGTTGACAATTTCCATCTCGTGCTAGTTTTATCTAGTATCATTGCAAGAGTTGTACTGTAAACAGAAATTACTGGCAGCATTCTGATTAAAAGGGTGGCAACATTCCGCATCCAGACTGTGTGACAGACTTGCCCTACAATATAAATAACTTGATTTAAGAAAAAAAATAATCATCAGGGTAATGAGCACCACTCCTACATAAAAAAAAAAAACTGGTGAGATATGAAAACGATGGAATGAGCAAGCAGTCCCTTCACAGCCTAAAATTTTAAAATGGAGCAAACAACATTAGAGTTTGTAATGAGTCACAAATCTGGACTCTAAATCATTCCCAGTAACTTAATGCTTTGCATAAATTAAACAACAAAGGTGCCACAACACACAGAGGGGCTGTTACTTTAGAATATGCACATCCAGCAGGGCTTCAAAAACCTTGAAAAGGCTTATCACTAATTTTCAAGTCCCAGGCTATCTAAGGGAACAAGGCAACAAGGTCAGTGGGACAGTTGGGGAGTCCCAGACTCTGGGGACTCCAGATGTCACCATTAATTAGGAAGGAAAGATTCCATTCCATGCCTGCAGAGAGGGCTGGGTTCAAAGTTGGGCACACACAGACTACGGTTCTGCCCATTCGTGGCTCCATTACTGTGCCAGGTATTGCTGTGCCAGGCAGAAGATGGCAAGAGAAGTCACCAAGTACAGTGACTTCAAATGCGACATAATTCACTGAAGTCACCAAGTACAGTAAAGTCACTGGCTTTTAATGGGTGTTTTAATGGACAACTTCCTTTGTGTTTTAATTCTACAATAAAAACACTAACAGTATCTGATAATCATCACAGACTTTTGTTTTAATTCCAGAAAAATAGGCCTCTGAAAAAAAACCACTTCTGTCAACTAGGCTAAATCAGATGTACTATGGGCAGCAGCTCCAAAGTGCTCCTGGGAGATGGGTAACCCCATCACACCAGGGACTACTGGTCTCTCCAGCTAATTTAACCAAGGAAGTGTTATGCTTCTTTATTCACCATCCTTATCTCTATTAGTACACACTTATTTTTCTTCTGATTGAGTAACTGTGAAATTGAGGATCGAACCAAGGGCCTTCACATTAAGCTACATCCCCAGCCCTTTAAAATTATTTTTTCTTTTATTTTGAGACAGGGTCTCACTAGGTCACTAAACTGCCAGAGTAGACTTGAGTCAGTGATCCTGCCTCAGCCTCTCAAGAGTACTGGGATTATAGGCACGCACCATCAGGATGGCTCCTTAAAAACAAAACAAAACCAAAAAGAACTCATCCTTAACAAACCCTCTGTTCTAGGCAACCTGGACCCAAACCATAGCTCCAAAGCCTGTCTCCTCAGGGGAACCTCACAGTGTCCCACGTGGTCACTGCACTCTCTCGGTCAAGGGAGCAGCTCTGAGAGGCTAAACGCGAAGTGATGTGCCCACAGCCAGACCCAGCTTGACCAGGACAGGAGTCAACCATCCCATTTTAATCACCTGCCTCTTCTGAGGGCAGGAAGGGGCAGTGCTGCCATGTGAGATACTGGCGTGGACTTGGTGACCTCTACCCCACACTTCCCCAAGCCCTGCCCAGGTGAAGGCACGTACTACATCCATCTCCTCCTCCCCACCGTGGGAGGCCGCCTCACCCCCTAGTACAGGGTCTGGTTCCAAGGGGACCAATGTGCATAGCTGCATAGCTGGGGAGGGGAGCCAGGACACCACAAAGCTATGGCCCTTTCTTTGGTAGGTGCAGTGTCTGGGGTAAAGGTTCTGGGGTAAAGGTTCTGGGCTGCATCCCTTGGCACTGAATTTCAATTTTCAGATTAGGATTCTATCTTAATATGACAAAATGGCTCAGCTGTTCTATAAATGTGTAGGAACAAACCAGTTCGTCATTCCACCCCCTTTCCCCAAAAATCACCACTGTGTAGGAGGTTTGTGGATGTCCAAGTGACAAAGAATTGCTGGTTCCCTTCTCTTTGCAGGTGAAACACCCAACCATAGGATTCTGTGGCCCAACAGGTTCCATCAAATCCTCGAAATGGCAGAAGAAATTCCTGACAAATCTGCAGCATCAGAAAATCAATTCCCAAATGCCATGTAATTCACTGACAAGCCCACCAGGGCATTCATATTGAATGAGGCTGGATCTCCGTCCTTAAAAAGGACCAAGATAAAAGCAAAAAGTATATTTACATTTTGTCTGCAGACCTGGGCTCCCAAGCTGCCAGGGAGCAGGAATAATAGGAGTGCAGAGTCACAGGCAGCCCAGCCCTGGCAGGAATGAAATTAATGGGAAGGTGAAGCACTGCGATCCACGCTGGAAGAGCTCCAGCAAAAACTGGTCTGTACATGGGAACACGGTGTCAGACTAAGAGAGAATCAGCTTGTCTGACTTGTGGTTTTCTTGACAACATTCATCTTCTCTTGGCCTGATACAGGACAATTAGTGCTTGTCAGCTGAATCATGTGTTATTAAGATCATTCAGGCATTTTTTAATTACAGTGAGTGAGACAGACAGTAATGAGATCCCCAGCAACTTTAAGTTTCCACTTCTTTTTCAGGTAACTCTTAGGCTGCTTCCCCCTCCCCACACTGATGTTTCAAAAGAATTGTTTATTCCTGCAGGTAGGTACTTGCAATTCAGCCCATGGGCTCCTCACCACCACACAATCGCTGGGGGGCTTCCCCAAAATCAATCAGACAAAAAATACCTTTCTGCAACATCTGCTTGCTCCAGGCAGACATGGCACACACATCTTGTGCTTTAAGAATTGCTCAGAATAACAGCATACTGCATGGTTAAGACAGGAGAATCACAAGTTCAAGTCCAGCTTGAGTATTTATAATTTGGCAAGACCCTGTCTCCAAAAATTTTTTTTTTTTAATTTTATTTTGAAGAAGGGCTGGGGTTTGAAACTCAGCGTAAGGGCCGTGAGTTTAAACCCCAATACTGCCAGTGTTCAGAGTATTCTATTCTGGATGCACTGCTGGGTCCACACAGCTGCCAACCCAGGACCTGGCTGCGTGTTTCCCCAGTTCCTGAAAGACTGTGACCTATTTCAGCAATCCGAGTCCCATTCTCCTTCCCAAATCTCTTTTCTCCATTAACTCTTATTACATAACACAAAAAAACCAAGAGCATAAAAATGATTTAATCTACTGTCATAGCATATATTTCATTCTATTTGCTTTTAAATTAACAATTCTCTAAAAGGTTAAAGTACAGTATCTGGTTCAACCTGAATCTAGTTCACGATTTTTGTCTTTTTTAATGCTCCCCTTACATCGATATTTCATTGAGGGAGTAATTTTCCTTTCCTGGGAGACTGCATTTTTATGGGCCTAGTCCTTTCTCTTTATACAGCCAGGAGCCCTGTGATTTTTGCACTGTCCCTGCTGTGCCATCTGTCTCCTTATGAGGTCAGTGAGAAGGATCTGGGGAATGTGCGATAAGGAGGAAAGCCCCAGTGGCTCACTCTTGCCAGGGATGCATCCCTCTCCAAACTGCTGTGAGTCAGTCCTCGTCCCAAGGCAGCCCTTGCTGCAAAATATGGACTCTATGTTTGCAGCAACCTTCAACCAGCAGCCAGTTTGTGGGAATGGAACTTTCTGAAGACAAGTTCTCCTTAGTCTACATCCTTTTCCTACAAGCATTTGTATAAAAGCAATTTCTCAAAATCCTTCTTCTAAAGTTGTTCAAAATATGTCTTTCAACGGGGTATATTATATAATGCATCCTGGAGATGCTGTGCTGTTCTGAGCTGCATGTGCTTTTAGCTGTAAAGACAGCCTTTCCCTATAGGCTTCACAGCACTCCGGACAGCAGGGCCACTGTGGTTCTAACACACCCTTCCCCTGCCCACAGCAGTCTTCTTGTACTTCCACATACAGGTTTACTCCTGCTTACCTCCACACCCACCACCCAGCTGGGAAGTGGGAGTGACCAGAGCATAATCCTGCCATTCCTGCACCTCAGTGAAGAACCAGGCTAGCATGTGCTTAGTGACACCCAGTTGAACAGCTGCCACTGGCCCTGCAATCTCTGGGCTAGAGGTTAACCTATAGACAAAACCATGTGCACATGTGGAACACTATCACAGATCTTGCAAGCAGCCACAAAGCACCCAAACCACACCAGATCTCAGGACAAAGCAAACAAGGCCACTGGTAGCCAGGTAAGCCCACCATGGGGGGACCCCTGTTGACTAGAATCAGTCCTCCAGGGTAGGAGCAGTACAGTTGAGAAGAGCAGAGACCTTGGTAGTTAAGACAGGTCTTGTACAGAAGGAAGGGCTCAAACCCCTGAGAAAAGACTTTGTCTAACTCACATTTACTTAGCAAAACATCACATTATCTTAAAGAGCTACAAATCAAAAATAAAATGGAAGGATCTACCCTAATTTCAAAGTGATTTTTACAGTAGACTGCACTTTCACAAGGGCTGGTCAATACAGGCTTTTATGTTAAAGCCATCTGAAAGGCACAGAGAAAACATGGGGTCAAAGTCACCTTACAACATCAAGTGGATGCTCTGTACCCCTTGCACATGCATAGCAGTTCCAAGAGACTCCTGGGCTCAACTCAAGGGCTTAGGTCAGTGAATGGGGATAGTCCTCAAGGCTAGTTAGAAAAATGCTTTGAAATTCAACAATTCCAGGTCCTTGAGTATATTAGTCTACATGACTGCAAAAAATGAACAGGGCCAGATAGATCTATTACAGTGCAAAAGCAGGCTTCTCATACTAACAGACTTCTTGGAAAAAACAGTTCCTTCTACTTAAGGAATTTGCAAACTTCAGCAAATTTTTTCTCTTTATTAACAGATTTTTTTAAAAAATCATCTTGTATTGCATAGGATCCACTGGTTTGGGGAACTGAAAATTCATACTGTTTAGAACAAAACTACAGAGGGGTGAGTTTCTCTAGTCTACTCAAGTCCTGGCTAGAGCAATGGCCACCCTACTCTTCTGGTCACTGCCAAACTTGGCAATGCCAGACTGGTCACTGCAGACTTAGCTAAAGCAGTCGTGGTGGCAGGGACTTTTCTGTGTGGCCTCACCCACAAGCTGCCAGCCCTAAAGCAATGATTTAGGTTCCTCAAACTTTTCACTGTTGGAATCATTATTTCAAATACCACTCAGCCAACCTGTGGCCTACTGCTTGCTAGTTGTGAGGTCAGTCTGTCAAAGGACTCCCTGCTTCTCTAATGGCTTACACTGGAGTCACTGCCTGCTTCATACATGAAAGTGGCAGTGTTAATAAGGTCAGTAAGGAAGGGAAGAGGGAGGCATCCACAGGATGGGGAGAGTGTAGCTCCCTATAACCCACCCCAGTCTCCTTTCTGGGTCCTTGATACATTGTACAGTACCACACAAGCCTACTAAGACAAGGCATTATTCATTTTGTGATTTTTTGCATTCCTGAAGTGCATATCACAGTGATTCCAAAAGAACTGGAATGTTAGGGCTGGGGAAGACAAGGTTCCCTCTAGTAGTGCTGGGTGTGTAAAGGTAAAATGGCAGAGTTATTCACAAGTGCACCTGCCCATGGACTCCAGCACTCTCTTGCTGGACACATCTCATAAATACACACACCCTTGTGCATACTAGTGTTTGTGCAAAGTTCCTCAAGGCAGTG
Source organism: Hydrochoerus hydrochaeris (assembly GCA_004027455.1). NCBI lineage: Eukaryota > Metazoa > Chordata > Mammalia > Rodentia > Hydrochaeridae > Hydrochoerus > Hydrochoerus hydrochaeris. The sequence continues at coordinate 226,872 of PVLA01002780.1, read as the reverse complement.
TTGGCTGCAAAAGCAAAGACAGGAAGTAAATCAACAAGCAAGCAAAGATCTATCAATGAGGAACTGAGTACATAAAATATGATTATCTATGTCATGAAACACAAAGCAGCTTTTGCACACAGGAGGCAACTGAAGAACTTCAAGCTTTCCAGCACTGACTCTGAAAGTCAAAGGAATATTGCTAATTTTTAAAACTATAAAACTATAAAAAAATAAGGTGCAAAAGAGTACACATAGCACGTTACACTATATACAAGGGAGAAATAATATTCACATCATTTCCATGTTTATTAAGAACCTTCTATTTAAGACTTTGAGATTATATTATTACTTGCTCAAAAAATAAGTATTACCAAGAATTTGGTGCAGTTGCTGCTATGAATCAACACATTTTTTCCGGAAAGTGATGTAATAAATAATATGTACTTAGAATCTTAAAATGTACATACACTGTTCACTCATATTTCTTCTATTAGAAATACATATAATGTAAGGAAATAATCAAACATTAAAAAATAATCACAGTGCACGGCATAGTGATACATGCTTCTGATCCCAGTTATTCAAAAGGCAGAAGCAGGAGGATCACAAATTTAAGGACACCTGACAACTCAGCAAGACCCTGTTTCAAAAACAGCAGAGGGTGTAGCTAAGCATTACAGCCCTTGCCTAGCACACACAAGGCCCTAGGCTCAATCTCTGGCAGCACAAAAATAATCATCGTGGAAAAGATGCATGGTTTTACATGGTTGTTCAGGCCTGTGTGGTGCTGAGTAAAGCGTTGGAACTACGTGCAATGAGAAGCTGAAAAGTTGATCACTCTAATGAGATACAATAAAAAACCATGCAATAGGGCTGAGTATTTAGCTCAGCGGCATAAGCGCCTGCCTTGCAAGTGCGTGGTCATGAGTTTGATCCCTGGTACCGACTAAAAAAAAAAGAAAGAAATGGAATCCCATGTGGCATGTCATTTCAACTTATAGTGTAATATGTGTATTTTTAATGCTAACATTGCAAAATATTTTTAATAGTCACAGTGAGCTCTAGGTTAGGGTACAAAACTTCTACAGAACAAAATAGAAGTTATGCTACTCAAGGAGTCTGATATTTATATCAACCTCCCCACAGCAGAAAAAAATGTCTGCAGAAACCCACACTAAAACATATCCTGAGTAGGATAAGGAGTGATTTTTATTTCCTTCATTGTACTTTATTGTAACCTCTTAATTTTTACTAGTACTTCTTACTTTTTGAAATCAGAGATAAAGTTATTTCCATGGTGGGGGAGAGGGGTATTGGACAAATAGTTGGTTTTTCTTTATTATGAAAATATAAAGTTTACATAAAAAAGAGCAAAATAACCCACAGAACCAGAGGCAGAGGAGCTCTCCAACAAAGCATGGATCCCAGATATGGTAGGGAATCTTTCTCCCTCTCAGGTCCTGCTCAGCCTTTAGATCACATGTTTTTTCTGTAAAAGGGAGATGCAGTAAACAGAAACCAGAACCAAATCATAGCAAACTGAGACCCACTGCTAGAGTGAGGAGTTGAAGGAGCAGAACAGTTTTCACTCTGCCCTTCCTCCTTCCCCCCTCCCTCCTTCCCTTCCCTTCGCTTCCTTCTGTGTTTGGCACAAACACTTCTTTGGCTTATTATAGGGCAGTGTGACAAAAATACATTCTAACAGTAATTAAACATGATGCCTAACAGCCAAGTGTTTTCAGTTAATAAAGAGCTCTGCTTATGATAAGAGAAGTCATTGTCTAATCCAAAGCAGCTGCAATCTAAGCTCTCATCCCTACTGCTCATGGGTGATCAGCAATATTTTTTAAAAACAACAAAAAACGTCATCACACTAAAGCATGACATGTGGTTCATGGTACCTAAATACTTTAAACTCTATGACCAACAAGGTGTGGGTCTGAATCCAGCTCTGCCCCTTCCTGGACAAGGCAATCTTCCTAACCCTCACTTTATACCAAGCCCCATGCAAGAGACTGGGTCACAGCAGCAGAGGAGACAAGTAGGTCCCCATTCATCTCATTTGCCTTTTTGACTCTTCCTTGCCATCAACCAGTGTTAGAAATGAACAGGCTCCAGGAGTAGGCAACACAGAGCAGGCCCATCACAGTGACAATGAAATATATCAACATATCTTTACAAAAGGCAGCAGTTGTCCTTGAGGCTCTGGGGCCAGCAGCCCTGCCAAAAAGAATGAGATCAAGGGTCTACAACTGGGCTCAACGCTGTCAAATCACATCATTTAGGTGAAACTGTCTCCAATGGTATCAACCACAAGAGGCCAGGCCAACTGACTTTGAGCTTTTGCTCTAAACCTTCTGGCTCTTCATCAACAGTCTTTGCCAGTCACAGGCTGAAGGCACAGCCCAGGAGGACAAAGAACCTGGGGTCAGCTGGGCCAGGCCCAAGCCCACCCATGACTTGAGCTGGTCTATGACTCAACACCTCCATGAAAACCCAGAATCTATCCCCACCCAGAACTGCTCCAGGAATTCAAAGATCACAATCCTAAGGGTTCAGTAACTGGCATACAAGCAACATACAATATTTCCTTCCTCCTTTCCTGTGCCTTGTCCCCTGGCTACAGGTGCAGTTTAAAGAGAAGTCCCAGGGCCTTTTTAAGTAAAATGCAGCTAAGACCAATGGCCTTCTTATCACCATAAGGATGTTGTGAGGATTAACTGAATGGGGCACATTAAGCCCTTATTTCCTCAGAGAGACACCCAGTAAATACATGGCATTTTTCTATCACCAGCCTGCTTTTAGATCATCCTCTACAACAGGCATGCGAGGAATGTGCTATTCACCCCCACCTCGCCTGCAATAATACAAGTTCAATTAAGCCAAAAATTTCACTGGGAGGACCACTTCTTTCTTCAAGGACAGCAAGACTCCTGGTCAGAGTTAACAGGAAATACAACTTGAAAACAGTTCAGTTTTTTCAATGTATCCTGAGGTCTACAGACTCCAGGGGATGCAGAGTGTAAGCTTTAGTCCTGTTTTCTGGAGAACATCTGCTGATACTCCCAGGCAAGCACTGATGCTTCTATCCAAACGTACAGCCCAAAGAAGAAAGTACACCATAAAGCTGTCTTCTTAAAATGCAGAGGACCTAACGTATTTCATCTGCCTTCCAGTGTTTAAAATAAGAGTACAGAAATTCTTCAATAAAACATAAAGCCACCATAACTTTAGTATTCTATAAGGGAGCAGGAAGAGAGATAAATGTGTCCATCATGAAAAACTGAAGCTAGAAGTGCAAAACAGCCCTAAAGCCCTGTTCTCTAATACATGTGCCTATTCATATACGTCTAGTACACACTGATACATTATTATTTTCCTGACGTATTTCAAGCATACAGGGAAGCATATATTCCTACATACCCATCACCCTACTTGATCAAATTTAACATTTTGCCATATTTGGTACTTCTACAGGAATAAAGCACTGTAGCTGAAAGCCCCTATTATACCTCTCTTGCTCTATTTTCTCACCTCCTCCAACATAATTACTTTCCAAGAATGTGGAATTTACCTCCCCAAAAACCTTTTTATATTTACTAGATCTTTATGGCTCCACCTGCAACACATAGTTACTGATTTGCATATTTAGCTCCTTATCCACAGGATCACACCACGCATTTCCCCCAGCTGCCCTCTTTTGCTATGTTGCCAAGGCCACCCACACAGATGGCCTGTACTGCCAATGCTCTAACTCCCACCAAGAGTTCCATTCAAGGATGGCCACTGCTCCCTCAAGGACATCCCCACATCTCTCACTGCGTACTCTGGCCTTTTTGTTTTGTTTTAATTAGACAGGGTTTTGGTAGGCAGTTCAAGCTGTCCTCGCTATGTATCCCAAGCTGGCCTCAAATTCATGGTGATCCTCCTGCCTCAGCCTCCAGAGGTCTGGGATTAAAGGCATGTAACCACCACACTCAACTCTTTGTTGTGTATTCTCATACATGGCAATGAATGTTCTTGTATATGTCTCCTGTACACATGCCCAAGAGTGTCTCTTAGATGCACATCTCATCCAGGAAGGAGGCTGACCATGTGCCACGGCTACCCTCAACAAACTGTTCTCAAGTAGCCCTTCTGGCTTGTTCTTCCACTGAAACAGAGCTGACACCCTGCCTAACATCCTGGCCAACCATCCCTGCACTGTACTTAAGACTCCACTATTACAACACACTTCAAAAAAAAAAAAAAAAAAAGGAATGTCCTCAGTTTAATTCTCAGTAACAAAACAAAAAGAAAATAAATAAATGAAATAAAATAAAGACTACCATGGAACTGGTATCATTACCTCAGTCCTCTCTGTGAGCCCAAAGTCAACAGAGTGAGCGCCCATCTGTTCTGATGGACTCCATCTCTGAACAGCACAAGCAAGTCAGGGAGACACAGCCACTATAGCCACACAATCTCCTGATCCACTGATATAAGGATCATTCAGCCTGCAGCATCCAAAGGTTCCACATCTATGGTTCCACATCATCTGATTCAACCATCCGTGGACTGAAAATATTCAGAGCAAAAATCTGTATCTGTATTGGACATGCACAGACTGTTTTTGCTTATAATTATTCCCCAAACACCAAGGTATAATAACTACTTATGCATCTACATTGCACTGGGTAAAAGTCATTAGAGATAATTTAAAGTACACAGGAAGATGTGCATAGGATCTATGCAAGTACTACATCATCTTATATAAGGGACATATTTTTAAAAAGTGCCTTATATAAAAGTCCTGGAACTAATCCTCTAAAGGCCTGAGAACACTAAAATTCATGAAAAGAAGGTATGGAAACCTACTTGAATGATGACTTACTGCAGGTTCTGGAGAAGAAAATGTCAGAGAACCAGTGTCACTCCTGCTTTGAGTGACACCTGCTGCCCCACCCCACCAGCTACAGCCCCTACTGCCTAGTCTTGCCAAGCACAGACAGGTGAGTTCAGCTTCAGGAAGTATTTATAAAACTGTCATGTACATGGCACTGGGAAGGGCTTGTTTTACTATTTATTTAGGCTTCATAAACACCTACCAGGGGATAGGAAAAGCAAAGGCTATAGCTCTACCATGCATAGGTTCCATCCCCAGCACTGGGGGGTAGGAGGAGCACACAACTCTAGACTATACTGTCCCCATAGCTTTATCCAATCAACTTTAAAAAGAGAAAAATGAAGACTCTACCACAGAGTTGGAAAAATCTCGTGGAACCAGCTCTGCCACTTCAGCTATGTATTTCCCTGTCTACAGGCCATTATCGGGAGAGCTCTAGTATTTCCCTTTTAAGTCATGTTACCAGGGTCAGTAGCTTTCAGATGAGAGTGCCGTGGAAAGGACACTCCCTGACTGGACTCTCACTGATACCAACAGCAGGATGCTGATGCACAGCTGCCTGGTCTATAAAACCAACCAGTGGAGCCCTGCAGCTGCCCTGAGCAGGGTGGCCTCAGGAGATGCCCATGAAAAGAAAAGGGACAAGGAATCCAGGAGTGAAATACAAGAGATTCAAAGGTGGCCACAGGCCAAAAAGGTAGGGGACAAATCCACAGCTAGTAGCAGTCTCAGAAGGGGTCAGGGGAAAGTCTGGGCCAAAGTACAGTAAGCCAGAAAGCAAGGAGACCTACTTTCCAGGCAGTGATTGACCTACAAGGAAGGGAGAATGTGAGTTTGTGGATGATGTGGGAGAAGGTGTATTATAGACAGCTAAGTTAGGTAGAAATGTTACAGGCAGATAGGGAGGGCTAGGTCCTCGAGGGAGTCAGTGCAGAGGATGAAAACACATTACAACTGTGGCCGGAGGCACATCCATTGCAGGCCAGGCCTAAAGACAAAGATGGAAGAACCAGACCTACATGCCTCCCCAAGGGATAAGCAATATACTCTAACTGGTATGACCTGGTCCATTATAAAGTCTAGACAGACATCAGTCACCCAGGTGGGTGACTAGGACTTCCTGACTCTGCTCTTCCAAGAAAGGTCCTTGTTCTTTTCCAGTACTCTTGCTATGTGACTTGCTTCCCCACTGAATCAACATTACCTAAGTGGCTATACCTGTAATCTTGGTTGATCCATAGTTTTGTCCCACATTGTACCCACCTCGTGATTCTGCTCTATAAAACTTCCTTTGAGAAGTGGGTTCGTTGACAGCCCACTCAAGCACCCTCCTGTCTCCCAGAAGTTATCTCTCCCAACACTTTTCCTACTCTGTTCTTCCTTAGAATTCATTCTTCAATTTTGGGGAACACAAACTTGCCATATTTGACATCTAGCAGGTCAGGAGTTAAAATAATTCCCTTATGTCATTTGGAGGTCCTTTATCAGATGAACAGACCAACTGCTGGCCACAAAGCAGTGCTCTAAAGAGAAGTAGAAAACAGGCCCATGAAGGAGGACTAAGGAAGAGAGCTGAGGCTCACAGAGGGTAGCCAAAGGCTGGAACAAGGTTCACACTCCTGAGAAAAGTGAAACCTTACAGCTCTCAATCTACCCTCCTGGCCTGCTCAAGGTAGGTAGCTCATCAACCTCCTATAGTACAGGTTGGAGGCTCTCGGTCCCTCACACAACAAGGCAGGAGAAGTCTTCTTACTCGCTGTACCACATCCCTACAGTGCGCTGCTGCAACCTTTCTGACTCTCAAGAGGTTTCCAGCTTCTCTCCCCGTCATGCCTTTCAAAGCTGCCATGACAGCCTTAAAGGCATTGACGATACTGGCAGTTCCCTTCTAAGCCAGGGTTCCCATTCCCCATAGAACTGGCCTCTATCCTTTAACCCCCACTTCAGAGCTTCCTCCTTCTTGAAGCCTTTCTCGGTCACTCCAGATAATGGCCTCTCCCTGCAGATCCCTAAAGCACCTGGCTCTCCACCAAGTCTTGTGCTACACACTTAATTTCAACCCACTCCTGAACTGAGAATTTCCCGCACAAACATTCCATCACCTCATGTGGGGCTCCTCAAAGTGGGGGCAGGTGCACAGTCCAGCAGTAGGTGTCTGGGACATGCTCCAAAGGTACCAAGAACTTGTGCATCCATGGTGTAAGAAATGGAGGCACAGGGATGTCTGATGCACAAACACTGTCTGGCACCAGGGAGGGCCCACAGCCTCAGAGTAAGAGCAAGATTGGAGAAAAGGCTGTGTGCAAGACTGCTCCCAAAACACCAGCAGGACACAGCAGCCAATGTGTACCAGGGGAGGCACCGACCTATGACAGGAACAAGTTCCCCAGGGACAGAACAAGTAAAAGACAAAAGCCAGCTTTCACCACAGACTGTGGCTCTGCAAAAGGATGACAAGGAGGACAAGATCAGACTTTATGCCAGTGACAAAACTTGACCCATCATATGACTGGCCTTTAGACTCCTCAACTTGGGGGCAACAGTGGAAGTGAATAATTTGAGAGGCTGACTTAGGAAAGAGAAAAGCAAGTTATCTGAAGCATGGGCTCTATGGAAAGGTCCAGAAGAGGGAAGAATACTTTCCTGACAAGCTCACTCCAGCCCTGGGTGCCAGGGGAGGCCACACACAGTGCTGCACAGCATCCCACCAGCGTCCCATGCATGGCCTGTCATCTCCACACCTCCCCTGCGACAATTCATGACAGCTGCCAGCTGCACACAAGCACCTGAGCATGTGGTGTGACTTCAGACTCACTGCTCAGCAGCCACACTTAATAATCAATCTGCCATTAAAACTGCATGCAGAGGGAGCCCTTCAAATAACCAGGCCACTGCTGCCTGTGCTGGGTGCACCACACATGTTCTAGAAGGTGCCTTGAGGGAAGAACCAATGACATTTCATCTATTGCTGCATAAAGAAGAAAACAGAAGTAAAACACTGTGTTGATAAAGAATGCATTAATTATCACCAAGGAAGATCATGTCACCTTGGAAGTATATACTTGCATGAAACTTTCAGTCCCTTCTTATTCATACCATATGGCCATTCACCCAAAGGCCCCTCTGGTGCGTTCTTTGTTGACTTTGAAGTTAACCAAACAGTCACAGGGCAAAGTAGAATCACCTTTAAGTCTGTATTTTATAGATTATGCTGTTTAGACTATCTCAAGATTGAAATTCTCTTGATTTCATTTGTTACCAACAATGTAATGAGTTGTTCATTCTATCAACCACAAATGATCAACAACGATGCCTGCTCATTTATCTACCCTGATTTAATTTGAATCCTTGAAATAAATGTTCCCATCTGCAATAAAGGGTTGTATATGATTCTTTCTCCTAGAGACTGTAAAACAAACATTCTAAGTATCAACTTTTTGGTAAATGTCAAGGTCATCTGCCTTGTCAAGATCTCTCAAAAATAAGTTCTGCTTGCCCCTTAATCACCTACAATCCTAGTCCCATGAGGGCGGGTACAGTCATTCTTCAGCACTAATCCCCATTACCTACTACTGTACATGGCTCTTACTAAACAATAAAAAATTAGATTAATGAATGAGTAAAAACCTCCACCTGGACCAAAGCAAATGGAATGCAACGTATCTATGCATCCATACAGTATGTACACACACTCCTACATGTGTGAACATTCTGTGCTTAGAGACTAAGTACAGGTGTGTAAATAGGTGCTGGTTGTCCCTACCAACACAGACTACCTGGCCACTCTGCCAAAAGGCTTTTCTGTCATCTGAAAATAATATACTAAATCACACTGTACTACCAATAAACATCTAACAGCATAAGCAACACAGTGACTTTACAAAGTGAAATTATTAAAGGAGCAGCCAGGCCACTTGGCCAAAAGAATAAAGAATTAACTTAGCTAATCTTCACAAACATCAGTGTCTCCATGGCATCCAGAAATATGTTCTCAAAATGTCATGTGCATAAACATCCACTGTAAAGAATAAAAACAGTTGTTCTGGGTTCCCTGACAAATAAGAATAACCATTCTATACCAAGAGCAACTGCTGGTGGGCATCTGCAGCCAGACAAACAGGCCTTTGTGTACCTGGTCTTCCCTAAAGGACCACAGGGTTCTGGAAATGGGATGGGGGTGGCTGGCCAGGCAGAAGAACCTGAAGCTGAGCCTCCTCACACTTCCTAGGTCCCGGCAAAACCTCAGTTCCTCTGGGTTTTTTATTCTCCCTGATAAACTAGGAAAATTGGTCTAATTTTTTTAGTTCTACAAAAAATTCAAAAACTTAAATACATTGTAAGTACAATATGGTTAGTATTTCTCTCTTTAAACAAAAATAACTAAGGTGGCTCACTAAATATATTCCCTAATGAGGCACCGCTAGTTGAAAAGTAAGTTGAAATAAGTATTAAAAATAACCACTAAGTACTAGGAAAATGCAACTCCAGAGCACAATGAGATACCACTTCACATCCACTAGTATAACTACTAACAATAACAAAAAATGGTAGAAACAATAATTGGTGATAATGTGGATAAACTATAACATTTGTCCATTGGTGGTGAGGATCCTTAAAAAATTACAAATACAGGGTTGGAGATTTAGCTCAGTGACATAAGCATGATGTGGTCGTAAGTTTGATCTCTGGTACAAAATAACAAAAACAAAAACAAAACAAAACAAAAAAATATATATATATATGTAAATTACCATATGATCTACCAATCTCATTTCTGGATATACAGTATGCCTATCACCATGCACAAAACTAAACCAATCTCATTTCTGGATATACAGTATGCCTATCACCATGCACAAAACTAAAGTCTAAATGGATCAAAGACCTAAATGTTAAAACTGAAACACTAAATCTACTGGAAGACAAGATAGGCAAAAGTCTTGGAGACATAGGGGTAGGCAGAGAATTCATGAACAGAACGCAAATTGCACGGGAAACACTTCAAAGAATCAACAACTGGGATCTCATATTATTGAAAAGTTTCTGCACTTCAAAAGAAATCACCAACAGAGAGAAAAGAAAACCCACAGAATGGGAAAGAATTTTAGCCAGCAACTCCTCAGACAAAGGACTTATATCCCGAACATGTAAAGAATTGAAAAACATCAAGCCCCCCAAATTCAAAGACCCTCTCCAAAAATGGGCATTTGAGATGAACACACAGTTCTCAGAGGAAGATACACAAATGGCAAATAAATAGACAAAGAAACGTTCACCATCACTGGTCATTCGAGAAATGCAAATAAAAACAACATTGAGATTTCATCTCTCCCCGGAAAGAATAGCTGCCATCAAGAAAACAACTGATAACAAATGTTGGCCAGGCTGCAGGGAAAGGGGAACACTGCTCCACTGTTGGTGGGAATGTAGACTGGTGCAACCACTATGGAAATCAGTACAGAGAATCCTCAGAAGGCTAGGATTGGAAGTTCCATTCAATCCAGCTATTCCCCTCCTGAGCATCTCCCCAGAAAAACTGAAAAGTTCATATCACAGTGATATATGTGCACCCACGTTCATAGCAGCACCATTTGTGATAAATCTTGGAAACAACCAAGATGTCCATCAACCCACAGAGTGGATGAAAAAGATGTGGTATTTTACACAAAGGAATATTACTCAGCTATAAAAAAGGATGATCTTGAGGCCTTCATAGGTAAATGGAGACAACTTGAGACTATCCTCATTAGTGAAATAAATAAGAATCAAATTTATAAATATCACATTGTGTCTCTGGTATAAAAAAGTAATAAGAAATGTAGGAGTAAAAAACCAGAAATGTGTAATTGCTATTGTAAAAAAGAGAGGAAAAGGAAAAGCTCTAAAAGATATAACTGCAAGTATGTTTAAGTGTGTAGGATAGATAACCATATTACTAAGTTTTTGTTGGATCATGGAATAGATCTGTTTGTGGTCTGTTTGAATATCCACTTTGCATGCTTTATTTTTGTAACTTGAACAACTATTTCTAAGAGGACAATATGTAATTTATCGACTAGTGATTTCTTACTGTTGATCTTTTCTTTTTTTTTGAAGTTCTGTATTATTTCTACACTTTTTCTGTTTTTTTTTTCCTCTTTAAATAAAAATTGTTTTAAAAGTCCACTGGTAGATGAATGATTAAAATGATTTAAAAATGTGGCACATACAATGGAATATTACTTGGCCTTTAAAAGGTGTCCCTTCCACCCCCTGCCATCATGCAGACTCGAGATGGGGTCAAGCTACACAGGTCTACAACTCCTGGACTCATATTACTCTCCTTCTTCAGCCTTCCAATAACTGGAACTACAAGAGTGTGCCACTGCATTTGTCTTTGAAGGACATTCTGACACACACTACATGCATGAATCTGTGAGAATGTTATGCTAAATGAAATAAGCCAAGGATAAAATACTGCATGATTTCACTTTCATAAAGTCCCTAGTGAGTCAAATTTACAGAGACAAAAGGGATGATGGCTGCCAGGGGCTGGGGGGCAGGGGGATATGAAATTGTTTAATGCAGAAAGAGTTTCAATTTTGCAAGAAAAGATTTTGTGGTTGTATGGTCCACATCAAAATGAATATACTTAACACCAATGAACTATGAACTCAAAAATGTGTGACAGTAAATTTTATGCTATTAAAAAATTAGAACAAAACAAAATACCATGACATAGCCATTATGCGATTCCTGATACACACACACACACACACACAGAAACAAATACCATCATCTAGGAAGGGGTCCTGGAAAAAGTTCTGATAGTCTTCAGATTCAGAAATAGGTGGGGGATTCTAAATCAGACCTATAAACAGTCACAACAGGACCTCATTGGGACTCTGAGTCAAAGAGTTGTTTAAAATTGTAACACTTATGGGAAAATGCAAAGTTGAATACTGAATGGACATTTGATATTACTGATTTGGGGAGTGGGTGAGTAATGGTTTTGTGGTTGTATTCTCTTTTGGAGATATACACCAAAATGAACATGGGAGAAATGAGACATGATATCCAGGAACTGGCTCAAAATTAAACAGGGATAAGAAAGTATGCATAAAACAAGACTGATCATGAGTAAATCAATACTGAAGATAGCAGTAGGCACAAAAAGATTCATTATACTCTAATGGCTGGGTATACATTTGAAATCTTTTATAATAAGTAAAAAAACTATAATAAATTTAAAAATAAGCTGGGCACAGTGGTACACTTTGGGAGGCTGAGACAGGAGGATCATAAATTCAACCTCAGCCTGATCAACTATTGACTTAGTCAAACCTTGTCTCAAAATTGTAAAAAACTAAAAAGGTTCAGTACAAAGGATCTGAGTTAGTTAAATCCTCAGTACCAGAAAGAAACAAAGAAAGAGCGAGAGCGAGAGCAAGAGCAAGAGGGAGAACAAAAGCAGCAACATCAGAAGGAGGAGGAGGAAGAGGAGGAGGAGGAAGAGGAAGGGAAGGGGAAGGGGAAGGGGAAAAAGGGGAAGGGGAAGGAGAAATTATTACAATGAGAAAAAATATCTAGAGCCAAATTTCCAGGTAAACTCAACAACAAGAGGGTCTTTACTCTTTCTAGATACTTCTAACCCTAAGGAAACCAACACGTGTGCCCCTTTCACAAGGCTGGTAATGGACAAACTCGGCCTGCTTGCGTTACATTATCATACCAGGATAAAACCCATGCCTCAATGTAAATCAGGTCACTGTAACAACTCAAGCAGAGGAAATGCCACCCCTTCACAAGCGAGGGGAGGGGAAGGGGGAAATGTTCTGAGGTGCCCAAGCTGAAGGGCTTAGATTTCTCTAAGCACTTGCGGGCCCTGCCTTGGGCTTGGGGGCTGGACTTGGGCAGATCACATTGCATAGACAGCTGCTCTCTCTCAAACTGAAGGGCAACCAATGGCTGGAAGGGCAGGAGGGCTATTCTTCCTCAGATGTCCTGCTGTCCTATGCAAAGCAAACAACAGAATACAAAATTCAACTATTATAGAGCACAACTTACATCAACATATCAAGAACATTAGCCACTTGAGGGCAAGGGTTATCTTGACCTCCTTTGTCAGGCACCCCAGAAACAAGAAGAGCTGGACTAGCTGCTCAATGGATGTCTCATGAGTTTACATAAATAGTTACCATAAATCTATAGTCAGAAAAAATGCAAAGGAAATGAATCACGTTAACAGTGATTATTACTCTGGTAGTGGGATTACCAGTGATTGACAGCTACCAGCCAGCCTGGGCATGTGAAACATCTCACCTATGCTTCAAAGTGCAGTGTACCATTACCATCAAATCACGTCTAGACTTGTTCTCTACTCTGCCCCACCCTGCCCTTACAGTACTGAGCCCCCAGTCTTCCACCTGCCCAGCCCCTGTGACACTGCACTTCTGCACTGGACAGAGGCTCTTGGGGGTACAGAAGGTACCAGAACAGCTCTGAGCAAGCTGGGCAGTTTATCAAACCCAAATAACTTCAGTGTTTCAGTTCCAAAAAATTGGGGCAAAACGGGTTACAAGTCTGACACCTGTTACTGACTCTTCACAGCCAGCAGCCAAATGTGGACACAAATCTTCCCCTTACCAGACTAGGCTCTTTTAGGGAATCAACTGTCACAGTATTTCAGATGACCAATGCGGGCCACAAAAGAAACTTCGGGACATGTGACATCATCCATAGAGACCAAAAGTATGACTAGAACACATTTTCAACTACAGAGATGGATGCAGCCAAAGGGAAGCATCTCAAGTTCCACAACCAGCAAGGATGGGTAGATCCAGACACCACTGCCTACCTCACAAAGCCAGGTGACTACAGTCAGAACTACTGTGGGTCAGGACCTTACTCATTCAGATGCAAGCGGCCCAGAGCCAATCTCTCTAGGCTTACAAATGAAATGGAGAGACTGAGGCTGCAAACAGAGCAGCAGCTACTCAGGCCCCAGGGCAGGCAAAGGAGAAAGCAACACTGGGCCCAGCTTTTCCTCCCTGCAGAAACTCAAGTCTTTGTGTACCTACTTACATTTGCAGAATGATAAAGGCACTATGGATTTTTTTTAAAAAAAATACCTTTTAAACATACATATTAAAATATTTATGGATGAAATAAAGTGATCTCCTTTTCCAAATCCCAAGAATGGGCGAGGGAAGACATGCAACTAGATTGGCTATAAACTGGTAACTGATGAAAATGGGGGAATGGCACATGGGGGGTTCATTACTTTCCTCTTGTGTATGTTTAAAAATTTTCCAGAAGGAAAAATGTTCTTAAGTATCTTGAAGAATATCAAACCATAGTAATGTTGTCCTCTTCAAGGAAGGTCTTTGTTACCAATCTAGGCCTTCCAAAAAAGAAAGAAGAAAAAGGGAGAGGGAAAAAAAAAAGAAGGTGGGAGGGGAGGAGTGGGAAGGGGAAGGGAGTGAAAAAGAGAGAAGGGGTAAAGAAAGCGGGGGAAAGAACCTACTAATCCTGTCCAGTGCCCAAAAAACCCTTAAGGTTGGGGGGTGGAGAGGATCTGCTGCTCAGTAAGAGGGAGCTTATTCAACAAGTTATCACATCAACAGAGAAACAAGCCATGTCAGTATTAGATCATTAAATCAGCATTCTGGCAAAAAGCAGTATTTCCAAATGCTCTGATGACAGCTGGATCAAACCCGCCAATACTTGACAGTAATAAATACAGTTATTTGGGAAGAAAAATAGGGAGTGACCTTACAGCTCCACTGAAATATGCCAAATAAGGAGAACTTGAAGCAGTAGGAAATGGAAAAAAACAGCTAATATTTGGCAAGCTTCCTTTATGATCAACAAATTAAAATGTTAAGGAAGCAATTTGTTGAGAAAAGATATTTTTAAAAGGAGCTGAATCATTCAGGTTCAGCCCCGGATATGGTCAATTGGTAATTTTAAATCATTTTTTAAAAGTTAATGCTTTCAGCCTCCAGAAATGGCATTTAAGACATCAAGTTAATCATGAACCTGCCTCCCTCCTGCTCAGGTGGAGGAAGGGCTCTTCCTCGGTCTCCCTGCTGCCCTGGGCTTTTGTAGCACACACATTAATGACAAGAATATAAACAAAAATACAGCCTGAAGTCCAAGTTCAGCTTCCAAAGACACCCTAGTCGCCAATCCATTTTTAATCATTAGCCATATGACCTTCTTTAAATCTAAAAAGTTGAATGGTAGGGGAGTTCTTCAACTACAAAAAGGCTAACAGCTTTAATTTTCAGGATGCATGAATGGGAAATCATTCTTGTGATTAAAAAACCATTCCAAGGGACAAAGTATACCTTCCTTACACTGTGCAGCTCATGACCAGTTATTCAACAAAATATGTACCAGATGCCCACTGTCGTGAGTGCTGAGAACAAAGTCCTGATTTGCAGGGTTCATGTGTTCAGGGGTAGGAAGGGGAGGAGACAGGTTTTATAAATAGTGGGTTACTGTGATGATAAGTCACTGGAGAAGAAAGCAAAGAGGAAGAAGGGAATACCATCTCATATGGGGTGACCAGGAATACTCTCTGAGAAGGGGACATCTAAAGCAGAGACCTGAAAGAAGCAACAAACACAAAGTCAGCATTTGACATGAAACCCTTACTACCCTCAGAAACTAGGAACCAAAGTGCCTGCAGCTAGGCATGGGTGCACCAACTTTGGTTACCTGCTGTTTCAGCTTTGTTGTAATCTTCAGGAATCTAGATACTGCATTTTTATAATCAGGCTTGATAATGGACTCTACTCCTCCATAACAACTGAAATACAGTGTTCTGGGATTTTCATTTTTGTTTTTTGCAGGCAGGGGATTGAACCCAGAGCTTCATGCATGCTAGGCAAGCTCTCTACCACTGGGTCACACTCTCAGCCTGCAAAAACTATTTTACATTAAAACTGCATTGAGTAGAGTGCTTAGGTATCATGTTTGCAGCTTTAAACTGTATGCCAGACTGGGTCTAGGACATGGCATGTGACTCAGTATCAAACCACACACTATCTGATGGTCCCTGGGTGGCTCTAATGTGACATTCAGCTCCTGCAAGAACAGCCTGTGCAAAGTGATCAAAGGGGTGAGAGTGGGGTCATCTTTTCCAAATCTAACCAGAGAAAACATGCAGGAGTCAACTGATGGCTATACTGCTATCCCTCAATTCATTACAAGCCAGTCACTAGCCAAAGCCAAACCCTCATCTTGTTCCCAGCCAAGATGCCCCCAACTGGTGATTTTTTAAATGGCCTAGGAAAATCATCATTACCACTTTTAGAGTCAGACTCTGGGGCCCCACAGCACCACGAAGACAGATGTCAGCTCAGTGAGTCTTGCAGGGACTTAGTGGATTTGTTTCCTATTTAGTTGCATTAATCAGTTTTCATCTGGCTAGCTGAGCATACTGTCTCTGTACGAAGTCGGCTGCTGGCAGGCAGCTGGGGGCTACTGGATGCAGGACACACAAACCATGTGCAGCAAGGAAGGGGCAGGCCAACTGAGAGTTAGGGCCCATCACACAATGTAGAGTGGCACAGGTGCACCCAACTGACCTAAATGGTCAGACCTCATGCTACCTGGCCTAAGAGTACTTATTGTTAAGTATGCATGATGAAGCTGATCTCCACAAACCCCCAGGAAGATCAAAGAAAATTTTAAAATTTCCTTGGAATTACGCAAAGCACTAGAAGAGCTAGGTCAACATAGTGCGGGTAACAACCTCATCTCAGCCAGACGAGGCTCTGTCCTTCGCTTTCTTGCCTCACTCATTATTGAAATACCGTTTCTGAGTTTGAAAGAGCCCAGCAAATTAATCCTCCAACGGTTAAATCCCATCTACTCGCTCCACCTGATTCAAATCTCACTATGCTTTATTTAATTCAAAACAGCTGATTTCAGAGGTAACCTTTCTCATTTTCATGAGTCTCTATCATCCCCAAAGTTACATAAAAGCAAAGGCCCTTCTGCGTTGAAAACATCTTTTCTGTGTTGAAAAGTAAATGATAGTCATGTACTTGACTCCTGAAGAAAAAAAGTGATTTCTTCTACAGGTATTTCAAAAGTATGACATTTACTGAATTTTATCCCTGTGGAAGGTGCTAGGCCTCCAGAGTCAAGTGCCAACCCTACTGAGAGATAAGTCGACCACCTGAAAGAGAGACAAAACCAAATACTAGGTGGTGTAAGGGGAAAGATACTAGGCAGACCCTCCATAACTGAGGGTTTGGAGGAGGCCACAGACCATCTGCTGAATTGAATCCAAAGGTCCAAACAGAACTAGGAACTTGGACTGGGCAAAACTGCAGGGCTGAAGGATGGGAAGGGAGAATGCACCAGGGATAAGGACCAAGAGGATGAATTCCTATCAATGGGCAGTGTACCATGCATGTGTGGGAGGGGTGCAAGGCCACAGCAAATAACAGAGCAAGGGAATACCACAGTGTGAGGAGGGCAAGGCTGAGAAGGGACTCCAGAAGCAATCTGGCTCCCAGAAGGCAGTTTCAGTGCAAGGATACAGCAGGAACAGAGGAAACCTGTAAACCTTGGGGGAGACAGCTGGTTTCTCCACAGACAGCTGGGGTAGAACAGTGGCACAAGACATTGTTGTGAAGGGAAAGAATTCCCAATGTGGCCATTTGGCAGCCACTAGCCCCAAGGAGGAAGGCCTTGGTCTGGGGCTGCAGGAAGCAGATTGGCTGCTGTCTGTCGGGCTGGAAGCACAGCTACCACCCAAGGGTTTCCCAGCTACTGGAAGAGAAACTCACCAGCTCTTGTCAAAGTCACTTCACTTTCTGACCACAAGACTTCTTGATGGGACCACTTTAGAGCCCTCAATTACAAGTGGAGACACCAAGATGGATAAACAATAATATTAGAGAGGAAAGACTCTCTGTGAGGACAGACGACTCTAAGGAGCTGTGACAGTGGAATCCCACTCTAGTCACTCTGTGCCATCGTTAGGATCTGCACTGACCCTGCACACTGCCTAATGACTTGAGTTGCTTTTTCAACATGTGGGGAACAGAGAAAGTACCAAACTGAATGCTGACTTCACAATAAAATACCTACAAAACCACTAAGAACTTAGCCCACTACAATCTGTGAACTCAGTGGGCTGTGCCTGACTCAGCCTGCCCATTATCAACTTGGAAAGAATGAGGACCAGGTGCATGCTAAGCCCCCATGACTATGGAAATAGAGACTGCCCTTAAGGCAGCATCCTTTGCCTCAAGATTACCACCACCAGGCAAAAGCACCAGGCCAGCAGACAAAACTCAGTGACCCAATGGGGCAGGGGAAAGGGTTGTGGGGTTTTGGAGAAGTCAGAGCCCTTTACTGGGAATGCAGAAAGGGTCTGGCTGGTGGGCAGGGCCTGAGCCAGGGTCCCCAAGGCACAAGGTCTATTAGGGCACAGAGAGACTTCTTTGAAGCACCAGAACTCACTACAACCGGAAGTGACAAGTCCACATGCAGAGGAAGATTATGAGCAGAAAGGCAGGAGATGAATGAGCAGAAAGGAAAGCATATAACCACTGTTGTGGGGCATAGTGATCAAAGTAGAGTCCATTTTAGTCCTTTTGCATGTGTGCATACATGTGAATATAAACAGGTGAGCCTGGGGATGTAGCTGAGTGGCAGAGTGCTTGTATGAAGCCCTGGGTACCATCCCCAGCACTGAAGGGGAGAGGGGGGCAGATGCACAGCTACTGAGGAGTCATGAAAATGTGAAATGAGTACAATTCCCTAGTCCAGCACACAAAGGATGCAACAGTAAGATACATTTGCCAGGTTGTTACCCTTGAACATCTCATTTTAGAGTGTGCCCTTCCAATAAGACACCTGCTTTAACAAATCCGTGAGTGACAGCCAACCACTACAGAGCAGAGGCGGGATCTGAACCAGGTCTCTAACCCAAAAGTCCACTGCTACACTTTCCCGTCACCTTCAAATAGGCTAGGCAAAGTTGTTCTGGAGGCAGTGTCCAAACATTTAAGCACTGTGGGTCACACATGGTAGCCTAGCTTGAGAAGCTCCCAAAGGATCACTTCAAAAGACAGAACCAATGTTTCCACCAAAACTGCTGGCATCATATACAGCATGCCCTTCACACAAGTCAGAGGAGTTGTGACTTCCAGTTTAACATGGCAGGTTGACACCCCTGAGCGGTCCCTGCTCCTTCCAGAAGAGTAAGGTATAATAAACTCACAGGGTATAAACTCAATAGAGCAGGCAAGGGAAGAGTACACAGAAAATCTTGAATCTCAAGCTGTAGAGCTGCTGAACAAGCCACATGGCCTACAAGAGCAGATTCCTTCCCAACTACGGGGAGGGCCAGGGTTTCTCAAGGCCATGAGCAGGGACCTGAAGGGATGCCCCAGTTGAGTTCCTAGAAGAGGGGCAGCCATCCACCATCCCCATCCCAGCAGAAAGACTGAGGGCTCTGCAGTGCAGAAACAGGTTCACCCTAGAGAAAAAACTGCAGGTATTAACACCTGGGTGACAGCTCCAATAAGACACGTGGGTGAGATTGACAGGCAGAGTCCCCCACACTGGCATGCAATGCCATACCCCACGTATGAAAAATGAAATGTTAGACTTGTGAGGAAACCTCTAATTGGGACCAAAACAAAGACAGAAAATAAGCAACAGAGAAACTGAAGGTAGGATAAACAAATCTGAGTCCAGGTAAAAAAGACTGGAAGGTTCAAAAATTCTTGCAGAAAACACATTAATCAAGAGAGAGAGAGAGAGAGAGAGAGAGAGAGAGAGAGAGAGAGAGAGAGAAGAGAAGAGAAGAGAAGAGAAGAGAAGAGAAGAGAAGAGAAGAGAAGAGAAGAGAAGAGAAGAAAAGAAAAGAAAAGAAAAGAAAAGAAAAAAGAAAAGGTTTCATGTCAGATGCTGACTTTGTGTTTGTTGCTTCTTTCAAGTCTCTGCTTAGAAGTCCCCTTCTCAGAGAGTATCCCCGGGTTGGGGATGTAGCACAGAGCAAAGGCCCAGGGTTCAACCTCAGTACCAACAAGACAGACAGAGAGAAGAAGAAAAAAAAGATTGTGAGGTGCTGAAGAGAAACTGCTAAAGGAAGACAGTTTAGCAGCACTTAAGTAAGGCAAGCTGGACACCCTGAGAAGTATAGTCCTGTCTTGCCAATTCCGAGGGAAGTACTTTACGACCCAGAAACCGAATAAGGATCTTGCGGATGGATTCAGGGACACCTCTATGAGAAAACTACTAGAGAAAGGCCACCCACGTGCCAACATCCAGGAAGCATGAAGCTACAGAGTTCAGGAGACCCAGAGAGGGAGCGTGAGAGGGAACAGGAGGCCCAAGATGATGGGGCGGGGAGAGCAGAGGGCAGCTGGCTAGCCTTCTTCCCAGGCTGGAGCCAGAGGGGTGTCACCAGGACAAAGTTCACCCCACCAACCTTAGAATGTATTTTCATGTTTTAACAGCTATGTTGCTGGAGGAGAGTTTAGGCATATGTTAGGGAATGTATATATAAAACTAATATTTATGTTATTTTCAAACACTGAATATCTGAAAATCAATTAAGCCAACAAAAGAACTGTGACTATTCTGGGAAGGAAGGAGGAGGAGGGGAGCTTTTTGAAGCCTAAATCCTCATGCATGTCTCATACACCCCCTCAGTAAGTATATACTGGCACTGAACACCAAGGAAGGGTGGAGTGGAACAGACTGCTCTGGGGGCAGTAAACGAGGATGGAAGAGAAGGGACAGGGGCTGGCTATTTTTTAATAACTATAATGTTTTATAAAAGGAAATGAAAATAAGATGTTTTGAAAGAAAGAATACAAGTACAATGGGTACTGTTAGATTATTTTATTTTAAGATGAAATACATTCAGGAGGCAGGTGTGGAGCTTTTTTAAATTGCTTTTTGTTGAACAATCCCAAACTGTGGTAACAATAGGGACCACATGGAAAAGCACTGATTCTATCTTGTTTTCACTCTCAGGCCTCTCTCATCCAGGCCTCTTTCAACCAGCTATACTTAGATTGCCCTAACCTGGGTTCAAAATGTCAGGTGGAGGAGGCTATAGCTTCAGGTCTCCAAAAAGGCTGCTTGGGACAGCGGGACTAAAAATCTAGTCAGGAGGCCCAGACACACCTAAGCCAACTGTGCCTTCTGTCTCCTCAGTCTCTGGCTTGCCGGGGGAATTGGGCACACCTGTACTGTAGGGAACCACCCATCCCTTACTGGCAACTGAGTTCTTTTTCATCTTTAAATCAAAGGTTATTTACCAAAGAACTTCCTTACATTGCTTCTAAAATCATCTTTGATCCACGTCCTGTACCAGTATTTTATCATTTCCTCCAAATTTCATATTTATCTATAAGTCAGCTCGACATGTGTTTTACATGAATTTCCTATGTTTGCAATTCCAATTCCACTTGAAATTCCATGACACAAAAGGAAACATTACCTACTCAGTCTCCTCTCCCAATCCCCAACTCAACACTGGTTCAGGAGGGATGGATTGAACATACAACACCCTGAACCTGCTATCAAGTAAGAAACACCTACTCAGAAACCATTTCTAAAAAAACAAAACTCAGATATGTAAGTCACATATCCCCAAAGCTGTATTTTGCTCACTGTCATCAGCAACCCATAAGAGCACAAACCCCTGCTAGGCCGAGTGGCAAAGCATCCTGCAAATGTTATGGCCAGCTACATACTCCTTTGTCTTCTACTAGCTATGCTTGTGCAAAGCAACCAGAAATGGTCCTTAACTTTATAGTTAAGCACAGTCCATAAATGGAACCTCACTCTGCACGAAAGTGGTAAATGCTGACCTAAATTTGGCCCCCATGGAGACTTCACAAGGGGAGAAAACACTGATTCCTAGTCCCAATCATCATGAAGAATCATGAAGAATTTTTTTCTCCATCTGGATTGAAGGGTTTCTACTTCAAAAATTCCTCTTCTATGTGGGAAGTCTGCCTCCAAATATTAAAAGCCCCAAGGTGCCAGTGTTACGTTATTATAGGAGTGATATAGGAACTCCAAATGATGTAAGGGAAATAACTTGCTAGATATCAGATACACTGAGTTTGTGTTCCCAAAACTGAAGAATGAATTCTAAGGAACAACTGAGGTTAAGAGTAGAAAATATTTATTGAAAGAAAGACAGTTCCTGCCTAAGAAAGACAGGAGGGGACCCAAAAAGTGGGTTGCCCATGAGCCCACTTCTCAAAGGAAGTTTTACAGAAGAAAATCACGAGATGGGTACAAAAATCTTGAAGTAAGTCCAAAATGGAACAAAACTATAGGCAACCAATCAGATTATCAGATTACTTTATCAGTATAGTCACTTAGATAATATTGACCCAATGAGAAAGCAAGTCACACAGCAAAGAACAAAGACCATTCCTGGAAGGGATGGGTCAAGGATATCTTGGTCCCCACCCAGGTGACTGATGCCTATTTAGAGTATTAAGGACCAGGAATATAGTTCAGTGGGAAAACTGCCTGCCTGGTAAGTGTAAGGTCCTGAGTTCAATTCCCAGTACCAAAAAATATATAGAGAGTATAGATCATTACTGTTTATCCCTCAGAGAAGTATGCAGGTGTATTCATTCTTTATCTTGAAGCCTGGCCTTCAACGAATGCCCCTCCACCCACAGCTGTAATGTGTTATCTTCTGCACTGGCTTCTCTGAGGACCCAGCCCTGTCTGACTGCCTATATCTACCTAACTCAGCCATCTATAATAACATGAGTCACATTTTTCATTTTCCCACTGGAGGTAGAAGGTGCTTATACCCAAGAAGCTGTCTTAGACCTTCAAAATCCATTCTATGAACCAAGCTGGTTTCACATGTAAACAGATTTTTTAAATCACACAAGGAGAAAAAAATATCTGGGAAAAAGCACAAAAGAAATAAAAATAATAAAGCACATCAGTTCATACCCAGCAGCAGGGATTACAAAGCCTCAGAACACTAGGCTGATGTCTTAGGCTGGGTCATGACCTATACTATTCTTTTAATGTAGGGCAGTCTCTGTTGGTGAGCTGCCAATGTCACAATACTTAACTCTGTTCATTTTGAAGCTAAAAAACTGAAAATGTACTTAAGGCTCTGCACTGAGTGGAGTCTTACTGAAGTAGAGAGTTTTATCACCACCTTTAAAGAGGAAATAGGCTAAAGTCACACAACTAACAAGATAGGGGAGCCAATTCCAAATCAGGCCAGGAACTCCGGGCCATGAGCTCCTAGCTATTACCCAAGGCAGCTTATGGCAACTGAGTACATCCAAGGCAGGCCACCTGAAAAACCACATGTTTTTATGCACCATAATCTGCTGTTTCCTGATAAGTACGTACCACAGACCCAGCACAATTATAGGAAAAGAGGTTCCCCAAAGGTAATCTTCCAAGTAAGTGTTGGTCTTTGGTCTTGGACGTGCTTGACACAGCTATAGCCCTGGTGAAACCACACCTCTCATCATACAGGAGGCTGAGCTCTGCACGCAGTTAACCCCTCATTCCTCAAAAGCCTGCCCTAAAAAATACTCCTCCCCATCAGACTGGTCCGGCCCACAACTCTGAGTCTTTCTGGTCTCTTCCTCCTGCCAACCTAACAACTGGTTCCCAATTGCAACTGTCCCTGGCCTGCCACTAGTAAGCACTTCCTTGATCTGCTTCCAGTCTGCTGTTTGAATACATAATCACCTTGGAAAGCAGATGACTGATACTATCAGAACTGTGTGGTAAAAAGGAGCTGGCTTAAAACAGGCTCGGTAGAGGGCATGGGAATTTCCCCTGCAAGGCACAGACTATGTGCCACACCCCCAGAAGCCAACCTTCCCTATTCTAGAAAGCTAAATTCAGAAGACAGGAATCAGTTTCATGAAACATGAACTGAATAAAGCCAGTCATTCCCTTTAAAGGATCTAGAGCAGGTTTATCAAACTTGAGTGTGCATGTGAATCATCTGGTGGTCCCATAAAATGCAGATTCTGAGTCAGAAGGTCTGGGCAAGGCTCTGAGATGCTGCCATTTCTAATTAAGAGCTCAGTGATAACCATGTGGCTGCTTCATGAATCCCTCTGGCCCTGGGGTTGAGAACAGAACAGTGCTGTGGAAAAGGAATATAATCTATGTCACATAAGCCACCTTCAATGTTCTGGAAGCAATCACAGGAATATCCAGCTAGGCTCCCTCCCCCTAACCTTGACCATCACACACAGTATTTCAGATGGACACAAACAGCATAATGAACCCCCCCAAATCCCTCTATTCCTAGCAGTCTATATTCCAACCATCCCATTCTTTTCAATATTGAGGAAAAAAGGAACAGATTTGG
The DNA here is from genome assembly GCA_004027455.1 of Hydrochoerus hydrochaeris. NCBI lineage: Eukaryota > Metazoa > Chordata > Mammalia > Rodentia > Hydrochaeridae > Hydrochoerus > Hydrochoerus hydrochaeris. The sequence continues at coordinate 202,654 of PVLA01002780.1, read as the reverse complement.
CTCAGCGGCACAAGCACCTGCCTGGCAAGTGTGAGTTTGTGAGCTCAATGCCCAGTACAAAAAAAAAAAAAAGAAAACATTAACAAATATGGACAACAAAAGTATAAGAGCCAACATCAGTATAACAAGAATCCTACAAATTAAGTAAAAGAAACAGAAAATATTTGGAGAGATAAATGTATAAAAATCCCCTAACACTGAAGAAAAGATAAGGCATTAGAATGAAGGCATCTATAAAGTGTCCCCCCAAAAAAGATTAGAAGATCTTCATTCGGATATATCAGGGTAACATTTCAAAGCAAAGGTAAAAAGTGCAACCTGGTCCTGAGATTGATTCCCAGTACCAAAAAACAAAAACAAAAAACATCAAAACAAAGAAAAGTCAGATAAACTACACAGAATCAATCACAACTTCCATAGTTCTTAACTGCAACCTCTATGCAAAAAGGAAATTCAGAATAAACTCAGTGTTTCTGATCTAGCATTTTATATCCAGTTAAATTATCACTTAAATATGAGGGAAACATAAATTTATTCTCACACTTTAAAGTCTCAGAAAAAAATTTTTTTTAATTTAAATGTTTAAGCCAGCGTTTGTTTTATTTTGGCAGTCTTTTTGAGACAAAGTCTCACTATGCAGTTCAGGCTGGCCTAGAGCTTACTTGTAGCCCAGGTTGGTCTCAAACTTACAAGAACCTCCTATCTCAGCATCCAAAGTGGTGGGATTACAGGCGTGTGCCACCATGCCCAGCAGTCTTAACAAATTTATCATAGAAGGATTTCCTTAAACATACCAACATTACTAATACTCTAGCAAGGACAGAAATATTGAAAGTCCAAAAGGAAATATGTGAAGAGCTAAGAACTATCTGGGAACAGCTTAGTATTGCTTGGTAAGTCACAAGAAAAACTAAACACTGAAAATAGATAATACAGAAAAACACAAGACAAAACTAAAAAAAAAAAATTTTTTTTTTTCCCTTCAGTACTGGGGATTGAACCCAGGGCTTTCACACTGAGCTATATTCCCAGCCCTTTTCATTTTTTTCATTTTGAGACAGGGTCTTACTAAATCAATTGCCTAGACTGGGCTCAAACTCAGAATCCTCCTGCCTTGGCCTCCTAGAGTACTGGGATGACAGCCATGTATCACTATGCCCAGCCAAAACATAAAATTTTAACCAGTGGTTCTCAAGCGTTTATGTATTTGGTCAGCTCTTAGAGGATTTGATGAAACATAAATTACTGACCCCCACATCCACTGGGAGTTTCTGGAGACACCAATTCTGATTGCCATGTACCACAGTCCTTGATAGTACTATTATTCTAGACAGAAATGACACTTACAAGGCAGGGGAAGGGAAGGATGACTTACCACTTAAAGTGTGTGACAAATACTATTAGCCCTAGAAACTGATAGGGATACCTATGCTGGGAAACAAATAAATGAAGAAAAAAAAATCAGTTCTATTCTAAAAGGCGAAAGGGGGCTGTGGAGGCAGGGAAGGATTTCAGCTCAATTATTGAGTGCTTGCCTAGCATTCATAAGGCTCTGGATTCTACCCCCAGCACTTCCAAAAAAAATAAAAGAAAGAAAATAAGCTAGTTAGAATAAATAAATAAACAAACACATGAATAAACCTTAATAATTTCAAGAATAATCTAGATTCTAAATTCCAGAAAATAAAACATACTACAATGTTAAAATCCAGCACAGGAAAATTCAATTTAAAAAGAAAGCATTCCAAAAAAAAAAGATTAAAGTAATGGCAAACAGAAAACACAAAATACAATGGCTTAAGCTCTAATATAGTCACGATTCCACACATGTTTGCCAGTTAAAATTCACTAGTCAAAGACAGACTCTCAACCTGGGCTTGAAAACCAAGATCCTGTATCATACAGGTATGTGTGTGTGTATATATATATATATATATATATACACACACACACACATACACACACACACACACACACACATACACACAGACAGACACATTTAAAGCTAAATGACATGCAAAGTTTGGAAATAATACAAAAGAAAAAGTCGTATCAGATAAGCAAAAGAAAAAACAGGATAATCTCAATAACAAAACAAACAGAATTTTAGGTAAACAAAATCTGAAATACAGAGCAACAGTGTATGTGTATGTGTGAGTGTGTGTTCTGCCAGAAAATGTATACACACTTCAGGAAAAGAAAAACTTGTATAAATATTTTAATACTAAATTTATTAATACAAGTTACCTCTGGCCTCTATAATTATGAGGTGCTCAAAGTGGTAGCCATTAGCTTCCAGACAGTTATTAGTACAGCAAACTGCTGTTTAGGTAACCTTGATCAAAGTATCAACTGAGACTACTACCCGTGCATTTTCAATTTTTTCTCTAAAGGCTGGCAGTGGGTTTTCAGAAATATATCCTGTAGGGTCCCTCACAGATAGAACTCTGCAGGTATTAAATCAAAAGAACATGAACGTTTCACAAGTTTTTCTTTTCCCAAAAGGCATATAGATTTTTGGTGGAATACATACATACACCCACAAACAGTATATGGTATAGAGAAACAGTAGACCAGGAAAATATAATCCTGATGGATTATAATCATATACACACCTAACAATACAGTCTCTTAGTATAATGTATCAACTGTCAAAACTAAAAGAAAATAATTATTAGACACAGAAGAATTAAGTAACATGAATATATTGTACATATTGAATGAATGGTATGCATTGTAAAAACACATTTTATGTGTATATTGTGTATTGAAAAGTTTTCAAACCACAAACACATCCCTTTTGAGCACATATGGAACATTCATAAAATTTAACATCTACAATAAACCAAAAAGATCTCAGATGTTCCAAAGTTTACCAAGGTCGTGTGGACTGTTCTCTAGCCATAACAAAAATACACATCCATAACATGAAGAGAACTCATGAAAGAAAAACGTCAAGAAAAAAGATACACACTATTAAATAACCCTCAGATTAAAGAGGAAATTATAGAGAAGTTACAAAATGAATAAAACTGAAAGCACTACATGTCAAAATTTAAAGAATAGAGCTAAGAGGAAATTTCATGAAAACAAGAATTCAGACTGAAAAAGCTGAGTATTCAGAAAAGGTTAGGAAAAGGGGATAAACTCAAATAGAATGCAATGAAAAAGCAGGCACCCTACAAAAACAAAGACAGTGACAAGATCAGTAAGACCAGAGGCCAGTTTTTAAATATTGACGGAACTCAGAAATATCTTAAAACAACAAAAACCATGGGAAATGGATCCAACAGCTGCCATATGACACAAAGAAGACTAACCTAAAATGAATCACAATCAGAAAAAATCAGAAGATGGCATAAATGACATAAAAAAAAAACCTGTTTATAAAAATCATAGCAGAGGGGCTGGGGAATTAGCTCAGCAGCATAGGCACCTGCCTTGCAAGTGCATGGTCATGAGTTTGATCCCCAGTACTGATTAAAGAAAAAAAAAAAAAACCATAGCAGAAAACCTTCCAAACATGAGGAAAAATTGTACCATATAAGTAAGCAAGACATATAAATCCCCAACTAGCCATGATCAAAAAGGAATTCCTCCATGATACATAATAGTAAAAAACTCAGAAGTCTAACAAAATAGAATTTTAAAAGCTGTTAGAGAAAAACAACAAATCATCTGTAAAAATAAACCTATTAAAATTACTGCAAATATTTCAACACAAACTTTAAAGGCCAGAAGAACTTAGAGTGACATTCTTAAAACCTTTAAAAAAACAACTTTCAACTCAGATTAATATATCCTGCAAAATTACCTTTCAAAACTGATGGAGAAATTAAGACCTTCCACTACAAAGAGCATCCCAAATTTGTGACTATCAAACCAGCACTGTAAGAAATACTCAAGGATATTTTAAAGATAATGAAGATATCAAAGTCAAAGGGCCTACTGGAATGACTATAGCAAGCAGGGTGAGCAATTAAGCAAAATGGAAAGATAAAGGAATCCACAACAACAACAAAAAACTAATGATAGGAATCAGTACCTTTCACTAATAACTTGCAATGTAAATGATCTCAACTCCCTAATCAAAATTGGCAGATCAATGAAAAAACAAAACCCAATGGGGTATGCTGCATACAAGAGGCACATTTAATCCAAAAAGAAATTAAATTCACAGCCTGGAATGGTAGCATGCATCTGTAATCCCAGCCCACAGGAGGCTGAGGCAGGAGGAGTGCCGTGAGTTCAATGCTAGCCTAAGCTACATAGTGAGTTTGGGCCAGCCTGGGCTACATAGCAAGACCCAGTTTCAAGAAACCAAGAAGGAAAAAAAAATCTTTAATGAATACAAATCAAAGGATGGAAAACAAGCTTCCATGTAGCAGTGTGGCCCAAAAGGAAGCCCAAGAAACTATCCCATTTTTCAAACAAAGTGAACTTCAAGCCAAAATTGATCAGAAGAGACAAAGAAAGTCACTATAATTCAACAGGAAGAGGTAACAACTGTAAAAATATATAGATCAAACATCAGCACATCCGCTTCATAAAACTAACACTTTGGGACATAAAAGATCAGATAAACAATGACACAATCATAGTGGGGACCTCAAGACCCCACTGTCACAAGTATATCACCTAGAAAAAAAATTAACAAAGAAATATCAGAGTTGAACCACACCTCAAAACAATGGACTTAATATTTACACTGTTCCACCCAACAATATAATACACATTCTTACTAAGCAACACACAGAACTTTCTACAAAACAGAATACATACCAGGCCATAAATACAAGGGATCATAAATTACCCCATGCACATTATCAGATCATACTGCAATGAAACTAGAAAATCAATGGCAAAAGAAATCAAAGACAGAAATTATGCAAACACATGAAGATTAAACAATATATCCTTAAATAATCAGCAGGTCACAGAAGAAATTAGACAGTTCCTAGACTCAAACTATAATGCCAGTACAACATACCAGAACCTGTAAGACACAATGAAGGACTCTCTTAGGACTCTAAGAGAGAAACTGACAGTTGTGGATGCCCACATCAGAAAAACACACTGAGCCCAAATAAATAACTTAATGATAAACCTCAAGGTCCTAGAAAATCCAAATCCAAATCCAAAGCTAGTACAAGGAAAAAAATTATAAAGATCAGAGCTGAAACACATGGAATTGACACAAAAAATACAATCCATGAATCAAAAAAAGCGAAAATAGATGAACCTTTATCCAAATTTACCAAAAAGAAAGAGAAGAACCATATCAATCTAAGTAGAAATGAAAAAAGTAAAATCATAATGGACAATAACCAAAATCCAGATTATTAGTACCTTTAAAAGCCTATGCCCTTAATAAATGGGAGAATCTAGAAGAAATAGATTCCTAGACATATATGAATTACCAAAACTGAACCAAAAAGATATGAAACCCCTGAACAGTCCAAAAAAAGGTAATAAAATTGAAGCAGTAATAATAATATTTAAAAAACTACCAAGAAAACCTCAAGACTCAAATATATTTGCTGCTGAATTCTACAAGAATTTCAGGGAAAACCTAAAGCCAATACTTCTCAAACTCTTCAAGGAAAGAATACTGCCAAACTCATTCCTGGAAGCTAGCATTACCTTGATTCCAAACCCTGACAAGGACTCAGCAAAACAAAAACAAAACTACAGGTAATCTCTTAAATGAACAGTGGAAAATTCCTCAACAAGATACTGGCAAACAGAATGAAATAAATCATTAAAAAGATCATATATCATGACTAAGTAGGCTTCATTCCAGGAATGCGAGGATGGTTCAACATACTCAAATCCATAAATGTAATACATTACATAAAGAGAAGTGAAGACAAAAATCATAGGAACATGTTGGCAGATTTGGAAAAAGCCTCTGACAAAATCCAACATTCAATCATGACTTTAAAAAAAGAAAGAAAAAAGAAAACCCTGCTGGCTGTAACAGCACCCACCTTTAAATCCCAGCACTCGTGAGGCTGAGGCACAAGGATCTTTGAGTGTTTAAGGCCAATTTGAGTTACATAGTGAGTTCAGGACCAGCCTAAGCTACATGGTGAAGCTCTGGCTAAAAAAAAAAAAAAAAAAAAGACAACCTGAAGCAAATAGTTTTTGTAGACCCTTCTCTTAATCAATCTACTAAAAGCCTTTTATGACAAACCTACTGCCAACATCATAGTAAATGGCAGTAATAATGAACACTTCATCTACAATCAGGAACAAGACAACAATGTTTACTAGCACCATTTCTGTACAACAGAGTACTCAAAACTTTAGCCAGACCAATTAGTCAAGAAAAAAATAAAAGAGACACATATTGGAAACTTCTGAAGTCAAACTATCTTTGTTCCTTGATAACATGATCCTTTACCAGGAATGACCCAAAAAATTCCACCAAAAGATTCACAAAACTAATAAAACAGCAGCAGGACAGAGTCAACACACAAAAATCAATAGTGACCCAGTACAACAATAATCAACCTACTAAGAAAGAAATTAGGAAAACAATCCCTGTAATAATAGCATCAAACAATAAATACTTTGGAATTAATGTAACCAAGGATATCAAACACCTCTACAACACATGTAGATATTAAAACAGAAACATTTAATGTGTTGGAATATAAAAGGTAGAACTCAGGCATAAGCAAGGACTTTCTGAACACAGTCCCAATTATACAAGAAATAATATCAAGAGAAAACAAACGGGATTACATTATATTAAAAAGCTTCTGCACATTAAACAAAACAACCAATAGAACAAAGAGACTATCTAAAAAATAGGAAAAATCTTCAGTGAGCTACTTCTTAGAAAGAGGACTAATATCTAGAATATAGTTTTAAAGCTCAAAAAGATAGAACCCTAAAAATAAAAACACAATAAATGAGCAACTGAAATGAATAGGTACTTCTCAGAAAAAGAACAAATGGCCAATAAATACATGAAAAAACGTTCAACATTTGTGGCCATTGAAGAACAACTGAGATTCCATCTTACTATAGAAAGAATAGCTAGCATCAAGAAACCAAATGATAAATGCTGGTGAGAATGCAGGGGAAAGAAATGTTAACTAGTATAACCACTACAGAAATCGGTGTAGAGATTCCTCAGGAAACTAAAACTAGAAAATTCCATTCAGCTCACCTATTTCCCTTCTAGGTATCATGCAGAAAGAGTTAAAGATACTATACTACAGTTATACACACCTACTCATGTTTTTAGCAGCACAATTCAATAGTACCTAAATCTTGCAAAGGGCCCATATGTCCACAAACAGATGAATGAAGAAAATGTGGTGTGTATCAATGGAATATTATTCAAGCATAAAGGATAAATTTGAGTCATTTGTAAGAACATGGATGTACCAGAAACCACAATGTTCAGTGAAATAAATAAGACACACAACCTTAAATATCAAATGGTTTCTCTTACACAGCAATCCACAGTGAAAATCACGTTAAAAACAACATAAAAGATAATAGAAAAAGATAACATAAACATAAACAACATAAAAGATAATGAAAATATGAACCATCACATAACAAATCTTAAAACCTACATGAGATGGATATATTTCTAGAGAATTAAAAAATACTCAAATTAAAATAATAGAAATCTTGAATGCTGTACACCAATAACAAATAGTCTCAGACCCCGATGTTTCTGCCAGTGAACCCTACCAAATTTAAGATGTGGCTAGTCCTTATATTACCACCAGTCGCCTTAAAATAATTTTAGCCCACTGAATAAAACTAAGATAAAATCAATTCCAACAGAGTAAGAACAGGAAATACAGGTTAGCTTCATTTACTAACACACAAAACTGTAAATCAAATCCAACAATATTTTTTAAGAGAAAAAAAAGTGTTCTGAGAAAGCAATAAATGATTCAACATTAGACCATCGATCAATGTAATTTACTATATCCACAGGCTAATAAAAATTGCAACAAAATGAATATATTTTTTAACAAAGACTATTTGCTACACTCAATACCCAAGTATGATTTTGGGAGGAAAAAAAACTTCAAAATCTGGGGAACAAGGCCAGGCATGGTGGCTCATCCCTGTAATCCCAGCAATTGGGAGGCTGAGGCAGAAGGACTACCATGAGTTCAAGGCCACCCTAGTTCTACATAGTGAGACCAGTCTCAAAAACCAAAAATGTCGAGTGTGGTAATGCATGCCTGTAACCTCAGCACTCGAGAGGCTGAGGCAGGAAGACTACAGCAAGTCTGAGGTCAGCCTGGGATATCTAATAAATTCAAAGTCAACCTGAACTACAAAGAAAGATCCTGTCTCAAAAAAACCAAAACAAACTGGGTGTGGTAGCGCAGGCCTGTAATCCCAGCACTTGGGAGGCTGAGGCAGGAAGATCCTTGCAAATTTGAGACCAGGGTAGGCTACAAAGGTAGCATATGGCCAGCCTGAACTACGTAATGAGACCCTGTCTCAAAACAAACAAACAAAACAAAACTTGAAGGACAGTGTGTTAAGGTAGCCCCTTCACTAGGTTAAAATCTTTTACCAAAAATGGCACATTCTTTTTAAGACCAAGAATAAGCAAAGCAATCACCTTTGCTATGCCACTGAGTCCCTGAGATTCTGGCCAACAAAACAAGTTACTCTAAGTATAAGGACTGGAAAGAAGGGGGAAAATAACACTGTCATCACCTTTTTTGCATCTGACATCATGTGCAGAGAAAATACAACAGATGCAAGTTAACTAGCAAAAATATTAAGAGCAAGTCTGCCAGCTTCAAAATCAATAAACAAAACCAATTGTTTTTCCCTCTACACACAAATCAATTAGAATACTTTTAAAAAGTAAGATCCTGTTCAAAATATCTATAAAGATTGCAAAGAACCAGGCACTAATCTCATAAAAAATGTATAAAACCTTCATGGAGAAACAAGTTCTAAATGAAAAAATATCCTCATTCGCAAATGGGACAGCTTAATTATTAATTTTCTCCCAAATTAACCTGCATATTTAATGCAAATCCAACAGACAGTCCTAAAGAATTTAATTAGGGGGAACACAACAAAAGTGTGTAAGAAAGAGCAATGACCCTTCAATGCTAAAATACTGAGCGAAAGAACAGAAGACAAGTGTATCCAATCAGAAATTAGAACTGGTAGAAAGTCACAGTACAATCCAAAAAGAAACAGGGTAGTGGAACACAAGAATGACTCCAGAGGGCCAGGGATATAGCTCCATGGCACAGAACCTACCTGGCAAGCACAAGGTCCTGAGTTCTATTCCCAGTACCAAAAAAAAAAAAAGAGAGAGAGAGAGAGAATGACCCCAGAAACACTGCTGTAGTTTAGAGGGGTTTGTTCTCTAAAACTTCCTATCGGAAGCTTGATCCCTAGAGTGGCAGTGTTGAGAGGTGGTGGGACCTTTAAGAGGTAGAGCCTGGTAGAAAGTCTCTAGGTCTTGCTAGAATCAGTGGTCTCAGGGAAGGAATTAAATTCCCTAGAAAGGAAAGTCAGCTGTGTCCCTCCCAGCTCTCTGGCTTCCCATTTCACCATGCGTCCTCTCCCTCACACACAATCCCACTTCGATGTCATCCACTATGAGGTGACATAGCCAGGAAGAGTCCTTGCCAGAGCTGGCACCATGCTCTTTGGACCTCTACCCCAAAACTGGATTGAAATAAATCTCTTTTCTTGGTAAAGTTCCCTGCTTTGATATTTCATTATAGTAACAGAACATAGACTAATACACAAATATAAGGACTTGGAGTACCATTGGGGCAACTTCCCAAATCAGGGGGCAGAATTTTCTTCCGGAAGAAATCAATACTGACACAAATTATTGATCTAAGACACAGCTATTTTACTATAAAAATACAAACACTTTATGAGCTTGGGTGGGAAAAAACTTTTTAAAATGACTGAAATAAACTGAAGCATGAGGCTAACAAAAGAATAGATGTGACTTCACAAAATTAGGTTTTCCTACTTACTGAAGGATACTATAATCAATAAACAAATGAGAGAATGGGAAAAGACATTGCCCCAATGAAAATGGACAAAATACTAACATATGGAACAGATAAAGAACTCTTCCAAAGCAACAAAAGGATGTAACTCAGTAGAAGAAAAAAAAAAAAAATACAGGCAATATTTAAAAGGAGAAAGCTCAAACGCTAACAATGAAGCTTTTAACAATATAAACCTTATTGGTGGTCAGAGGAAAAAAAAGACACAGCAGAAGTACCACATTAAAACTATAAGGATGGGAAAAATCAAGAAAACTTCTTCATTAAGAGATGCTGAGAATGTAGAGACAAGAATCCCTCACATAGCAAGCTGGAGAGCAAAGGGATACGGCTGCTCTGGAGCAACCTGGAGGTACTCAGTGAAATTAAGAACACTCTCACCCCATAGACTCTCACCCCACGGGACATGCCATGAAATGGTCACAGCAGCTCCTTATGGTGCTGGGATGTCAGAAACCACCAAGAGGCCAACGGTAGGGAAGCACACATAATCTGGCGCTATGGACTGAAACTTGCCCCTTCCCAAGACCTGCTAGTTAAAGCGCTAGCCTCTGATTTGATGATACTTAGAGGTGGGGACTTTGAGGGGTGCCTAGTCACATGACAGGTCAGTGTCCTTTTAAGAAAAGATAGCAAAGAACTTACACATCTTTCTCTGTTATTTAAGTATACAACAAAAAAGGTGGCCATCAGCAAGCTACAAGAATTACCCTCACCAGGAACTGAATCAGCTAGCACCTCAGTCTTGGACTACCTAACCTCCAGAACTGAGAAAAATAAATGATGTTGTTTGAGTTACCCATGCAGTTGCATTATGGCAACCAAATGGACAAACATAGATGGATTCCTAAGCAAGACTCCAACACAGGAATCCTGAATAACAAATAAAATTTACACGGAACAAAAGACAAACCTCAAAACATATGATGAACACAAAGCAACAAAAAGATACACAGCATAAAGCCACATTTAGGAATTAAAACTACCTGTGCACACAAAACAATCCACATATTTTAAAAGGACAGCCATATAAAACATTAACCTCCAGAATGAAGAGGAAGAGGACTAGAAATAGGACTGGAACGCAAAGAAGAAAAAAATGATAAAACGAATCACCATGTGCTATATATAAAACTAAAGCATGATTAACCTATGTAGGGTGAGACATCTGTGTATGAGTACAACATGCACATGGGCACACGTACAGTCTGAAGGCATGAACAAAACAGACATCTGGGCTAATGTGGTGGCACACAACTGTGATCCCAGCACTTAGGAAGGACTGCCAGAAGTTCAAAGCTAGCTTAAGCTACCCAATGGGTTCAAAGCCAGCCTAAATTACATAGCCTGTCTCAAAAAAAAAAAAAAAAGACATTTGGCTTTTCTTGCCCATGTGTAGAACTGGGAATGTTAAAACCTTCACAGCTTGACTTAAAGATCTAGTACTTTTAACATAGAAAAACTGGTGAGATGATCTTAAAACTTTTAAATCATAGCAAACTTAATATCAAAAGCCCCTGATTTCTGTTCCACAAAGGAGGTGAAATGATACAACTATTTGAAATGACAGCCACACAGATACACATACACAACTAAAACCAGATTTGCTATTTTGCTGCAACTTACGGAGCCTGCCAATTTCATTCACAATTTACGCCAGCTTCTAATCATACTTAACTGAATATTAACTGCTCTAATTGCTTAATGTTTTAATGGCTGGAGCTGAAGAATTGAGGGACATCTGGTTTGGCAAATGGAATTCTGCTTGCCATTAGAAAAGAGCTGAGGGCACACGTCCCCCTCACCTTCAAACTGACCTCACCTAGGACGCATGTATCTCAAACATACTCCTTTCCATCCATGCCAAGCCACACCTACCCAGAGCAACCCTCCAGGATCTGTGTTTTAACACTGTTACTGTCATTTTTTTTTTTTTTTTTTTTTAATGAAGTCTCACTGTGTCACCCAGACTAGACTTAAACTCCTGGCCTCAAGCAATTTTGCTTCAGAGTCTCCAGAGGAGACTTCAGGTACACACAATCACATACAACAGCCAAGATTTGGATCTGAATGGTGACATCTTATTTCAGAATGCTTTTCTAGTAACTGAAGATCCAACTAGGAATGACAAGGAAATTCTGCTTTCTCCCATCTCAGGTGACTGCAAGACTAGCTTATTCAGAAGCTTAGAGACACTAAAGGCTCAGGCACCTTGTACCATTTTGCTGCACATGACTGTCATTTTGGCTTGAGGCCTGCAACCCCACCCTATAATGCTAAGACAGTAGTGACAGGTCTGGGCAGTTCTGTCTCACACAACCACGTCCGCAGGCAGCAAATGGCTTTCCCAGAACAACTGTACTAGACAGTCCCAGGTTCCCCAGCCAAGTTAAAAGGAAAAACTACCACACCTGAATCAGTGTCGTCAGGTAATGGGGGTCACATCCAGTATTTGTTTAGATAAGCTTCAAGGCTCAGCCCCATTTGAGAAGAGACCCTGGTGGTAAGGAAGGCAGGAAGGGAGCACAGTTGGGACAGGTCTGTTCCCATCCCAAACTGCTCCTGGGCCATTCCCATAAAATCTAGTTGTAACAGTGCTGGTTCCAAGGAAAATAACAGCACATGAGCAATTGAAGGGGTCAGCAGAAGACTAGGGCAGAAGACTGTAGAAGGGAACCAGCCTGGGGTTACAACAAACACTATGGAAAGCAGGGAGTTATATATGAGGCAAAGAAAGGGAAGAAAACAAAAACAAAAAAAACACACCAGACTGAAAAGTTGTCAGGTGCCAAAGTGCACACCTGTAATCCCAGCATTCTAGGGGGTTGAGACAGGAGTACTGCAAGTTCAAGCCCCTGGCAACTTAGCAAGACTCTGTCTCAAAATAAAAAACAAAAAGGGCTTAAGTCATTCTTGAATTACTCCCTTACCAGTATGGCATTCTTGGGGAGGAAGGGTTGCTTAGTGAAAGACCCTGGGATCAATCCTCAGTACAACCAAATTTTTAAAAAGGTTGGGGGAGTACTCCTGGATGAACCTCGGAAACATGATGTGAAGGGAAAGAAGCCACATATTATGTGATTCCATTTATACGTGAAATACCCAGTATAAGCAAACCCAGAGTCATAAAATAGCCTGATGGTTACATGGAGCAAGGGACAAGACAAGACAAAGAGTGACCAGGAATAGGTACAGGATTCCTGGAGTGCTGGGCATGTACTGATAGCTACAAAACACTATGAATATCCTAAAAACCAGTGAATTGTAAACTTGAAATATATGAATTTTATGTGATGTGAATTTTACCTAAAAAAGGAAAGTAACAGCTCAGAGGAACTGTGACAGAGCCACAGCTGCCCAAGGTCAACAAGTAGCGTGTTCAAAATGGAAGCGCTTTTCCCCCAACAGCTTTCTGGGCCATCTCCCCCAAAAGAAACTTTAAAATTATCTACGTACCCTGATATTTTCCAACTCCACTCTCTCTTCAAAAACAAAACCCATCAGCCACTTAGCTGTGCTAATGGGCCTCGCCCAAACACCAGCAGGCTCCTCATGTCCATGTCCTCCACGTGGATCAGGGTGTGAGCAGGCACTCGGTCACTGGCACCAAGAATACCTTCTAGTTGTGACACATTAAAGAACAGAATAGTAGACACCAAGTACCACCCCTGGACTCTGCTGTGTGGGCTGCTGCAAGGTACCTCAGAACAAGAAAGCCGGTGGCTAACAAACACAGCTGCCAACTGCTCCATCCTCCACAAACACAGTATGGCCCCATCCCAGGACAGCTCCACACCTGTGCCCCATCAGAGGAAGAGGTCTAGAGTCTGGCTTTAGAGGGAATAGTCAATGAGGGGGAAGGTTTCTTAGCAAGACTTCCTAATACCAAATAAAACTACTAGTGAACTTTCTGGGAAGTCTGCAAGCTCAGAGCTCCGGTTCAGGGACTAATCGTTTGGTTTGCAGAACCCTGCACCTTGGCCTCATGGAAATATTAGCCCAGAGACATTTTTAAACTTGACTTTCATCTTTCTCACACCATAAGATGGTTCTTGTACTTTTCCCCTCCACCACAGCTGTCTCTCCAATGCCTGAACCCTCATGGTCACTTGTCTGTACCTCCCTTGCTTCCCAGGAAAACAGAACTCCTAACCACTCTTAACTTCACACAAAACAGCGCTTCCTTGTCCACCATCACCTCCCCATTCCCTCCCTGCATGCCTACATGGACAGCTGATCCTGCAAGAGAGGGAATGGAGTTAACTGAGCAGCCAGAGGGCAGCCAGGCTCCCCTGGGTGGGGCCACCACAAAGCCTGACAGCACTTGACTGTCCTAATACCTAGCAGGCACAAATCCCCCACCACTACCTATCTGTCTTGCCACCAGGTATCACTATAATTAGTCACTGTAACTGAAGCTGAACATAATTAATTACATAATTTTGAAGTGTTCAAGTTTAATTCCATTAGAATTACATCATGAAACCGGGGAATTACAAAGGATTACCGACCAAAGGCAAATAGAGATGAATAAAGAAACTCCAAGCTGCCTCCTCACATGGTGAGTCACATCCAAAGCTGAAGCGCAGGTCCCATCACCCCACCTGTTTTTAATACACCTGTGCAGTTCAACCAGGTGTATGTCTGCAATGGCCACCTCTAGAAGTTCCAGCACCCTGCACCCCAGGTGCCACACACATTAGCCCACTGGACGCTCAGTGTCAAGAGGGCACCGAAGATCACACCCTGTTCCTCTCACAGCTGCTATTCCCCAGTTTCTCAGGCCCCAACAGTAGTGAGTTAAAACGCCATTCATCTGATCCCATCTCTGCTATGGTCACTTTGCTCCATAATACCAGGGCAGAGCCTAGTCAGTCATCATGACCACTGATTTGGCATCCTCTCTCCCAGCCCTATCCACCTCTCACAGGAACTGTGACTGCACACCCTCCTGGTTCCATTCTTTACTCCCATCTCCTCACTCTGGTCTGTCCTTCACATGGGGACTCTGAAAGGACACTCCACCCTCTCCAGAAGTACATCTGAGCCCTATGCTGCCTATCTTTAATTTAGAAACCAGTTACTTCTCAGAACCTCTGAAGAGATAGACATAAATCCATAGGACTTTGCAATAGGTTTCCTTTGCTTGTTCCCAGGTACTAGACATTCACATGCTCATCTGTTTTCTGTCTCCCATGTAACAAAGTAAGTTCCTTAAGGGGCAGACTCCCTGCTTCTCTGGCACACAGCCCTACACAGAAGATGATAAACAGAATATCACCTTGCCCTGCCCTGCCATACATCAGACACATCTAGCCATGTCCAGCCTAACCACTCCACATGCCCTATGCTGAGTTCTCCAACCAGCAGGCAGGGGCTTATTCCTCTTGGAATAAGGGTGTCAACAGACTCCCACATGAATCAGGTGCTATGCACATACCATCAATAGATGAACATATGAATGGTCTCACCAGTCTATGAAAGAGACTTCCCCACAAAACAAACAAGATAGCAAACAATTTCACTAAAATATACATTATTTCCAGGACCAGTGCATGTGTTTTTTTCTTTAAATTTATAATTTCAAGCAAGGCAACCCATATCCTCACAAAAATATCTGGCATGCACACACAAAAATATTATCTGAATTCAAAGTCACCTAAAAGCTATTTTCCAATGATAATTCCCTGAGAAAAACAAGCTAAGGTCTAAGGAGTGCCACTGTGATCAGGCTGCTTCTCTGAGGACAAATGGCTACCTACACACCTCTCATACAGTCTCTCACTGAACATGGCCCAGTGCAGCTCCCTGGAGGCTAAACATAGAGCCTGTGTAGGGTGTACCATCCTGATCATATTAGCTGATTTGCACAGATCTGAGTCCTTATTATGATGAGGACTGAATGAACTCCACTCCCAGGGGCTTGGAGAGTGGGGCTCCAGTCTCTGCCATTACAGGGTTAAATGCAAACAGCAGTACCTAGAAGCCACTAGCTCCCCAACACCCAGCCATGCATCCTACATCCTGCTAAAATCCTGCTAGAACCTGCCTCCACTGAACAGTGCAGTTCTCACCATCAGCTCTCTCTCCTGCCTTACAGTTGCCCAAAATTTTTTCAGCATCTGAGGATGTAGGTAAGGTGGTAAGGAAGGCTCTTTTAAGCCCACTTCCATCACTGCACTGGAGCACTGGATAAATGTAGTGTGCTACAATGCTCACAGGTCCTGAGGATACAACTGTAGTGCCTCTCACTTGGGCTAAGGCTCAGGTCACAGAGGTAACCAGGCTCCACTCCAAGGTCTTCCCCACAGGTTCTCCCACCCAGGCCCAACTCAACCCAGAGACTCAGTCCTACCCCAAGCTCATCTTAGGCAGCCTCTGGATAAGGGAGTCGGAAGTCACCATCTAAATGTCCTTATGGCTTCTCACAATGACCCTTGTGCCTCACCTGAGACTCCAGCTCATACACAGCAGGGACCACTGACCCTCTACTGGACTGCAGAGCAGGGAGGGCACAAGTACCCCAGGGTATAAACTGAGAATCTAAACCAGTACCAGTAACCAATGCCCAAGGAAATGAAAGCTGGTAGTAGAAAAAAAACATTAACATTAAAAGCTCCTCTGCTACACAGTGGGCTCAAGGGCAGTCTAAACTACACAGTGAGACCCTAGCTCACTGTCCTTTCACCAGTGGACATAAACCAGCTACCACATGTAGATCCAGTTCCAGAAGCAGTATGTTCCTTTCACCTTCCTTTTACCCAACATCACAGAAGCCCTAGCTCCCAGTTAGAAAAGTGAAGACGAAGTTGGAAATCAAGTTAAAAGTAAATCTTCATCCTACTCCAACTCCAAAAATTCAGAATTCCAGAGCACAGACAAAATCTCCAAAAGAAACCTCTGCAGGCTTCAGTCTCAACTCATCTTCTTAACCTTAGTATCAACCTCTCTACCAAGTTCAACCTTCCTACTGCCCAGGGGTTCAACCCCAAGAATCCCTTCTGTCCCCCAAACCCCTCCTGTTCCCAAAGGAGTGCATCCTCTTTCCTGCCTGGAATGGCTCCTCTCCCTCCACCCTTTCCCTGAAGATACAGGCCCCACTTCCCCCCAGGAACATCCTGGTTCTTCCACTCCCCTCCAGAAGTTCCCATTTCCCTCAAACTATGCAAACTCTTGTGCAGCCAGACAATGATGGCACCACCACCAAAATATCCTCATTACTTTCAAGGGCTAAATGAAGCAGCACCAAAACAGGCAGGCTATAAAGACCACTGCTCTAAAACAGCTGGCCACGTGCCACGGCCACAGGGGGCACAGGGAAAGCTTTTGGGGAACAGGTAGATGTGAGACATTCCTCCAATGCTGACACCCAAACCTGACTGCTTTTTGCTCCTGGCCTTTCTCTTACATTTGTTAGGTTCTGATAACCACATAAAGTGCTTTCCCTTTGGGGAGGAAGGGTATCACTCTATTCAGACTCAAAGAATGGATCTCTGTAATGATGTTTGGCCCAATGCTGTCTTTAAAAATGTGGATTCTTGTTTTATGTGCCACAATAAAATTATGTGTATTTTAGCCAATGCTATGCAAAGAAAGAATTTAATAAATGGGAGTAAAAATGACCTATCTTTCAAAACATTAGGAAGAATCAAGTTTGGGCTGTGGATGTAGCTTAGTGGTAGCATATTTGTGTAGCATGTGTAGGGCTCCAAGTTTGATTGAAATGAAATGAAATGAAATGAAATGAAATGAAATGAAGAAAGAAAGAAAGAAAGAAAGAAAGAAAGAAAGAAAGAAAGAAAGAGAAGAAAGAGACAGACAGAAAGAAATCAAGCAAGCAAGGAAGCTGAGGATGTGGCTCAGTGGTAGAGTTCTAGCCTTGCATGCACAAGATTCTGGGTTCGATGCCTAGCACCACTAAAACAAACAAGCAAACAACAAAAGAGAAAAAAGAAACTTTTAAAGAGAGAGAAAAAAATTAAGTTTCTATTCTTAAATTAACTATTTGTGACAGTCCTCAGTAGGAACACTGAGGAACTACTCTCTTTAGAGGCCACAGTGCACAGATCCAAGCAGCAGTTACCAATGTGGGGGACCCTGCCCTCAGGGCAGAGCAGGACAGCAGGACAACAGCTGGAAGGTATGGTGGGTGTTGCAATGGGTGTCAAATGGGAAACCAGAGGCACTAAAGGAGGAAGCTAGCGTTGAGAAGGAAACCCCCAAGGTCCCCAGCCACGCTACATCAGTTCTCTTGGAAAGCCCTCTCCCTTGGGGCCAGGGATTTAGCTCAGTGGCTTAAGCACCTGCCTGGCAAGCACAAGGTCGTGAGTTCAATCCCCGGTACAAAAAAAAAAAAAAAAAAAA
The DNA here is from genome assembly GCA_004027455.1 of Hydrochoerus hydrochaeris. Lineage (NCBI taxonomy): Eukaryota > Metazoa > Chordata > Mammalia > Rodentia > Hydrochaeridae > Hydrochoerus > Hydrochoerus hydrochaeris. Next base: position 184,247 of record PVLA01002780.1, on the reverse strand, counting down.
AAAAGCTACTGGAAAGCCCTCTCCCATATCTGGCCAAGTACACAGAACTGGGCTCAACTTTCCCTCCTCTTCGTGTCCCCTCCAGCCCACTCCAAATCCCTCATATCCCCAAAGAAGCACAGCTTTTTCCCTACCTAGGCAAGTGAAAGCTAAGTCAATTATATTAAAATGGCAGTGTTTGAAAAACCACTAATAGGATGTTTTACTTTTACTCCCATTAAGTTTGCTTTGCATACATTGATTAAAATACACATAACTGTATTTACGTCACATAAAACAAAAGTCCACGGCCAATTTCCAAACCTTTTCCGCGGCGTCCATAGTGCCTCAGGCACACAATTCTGTCCTGGCCATGTCACCCACTCCTCCAGGTAATGAATACAGGGGTAAAGGAAGAATGCAGTACATGAAATCAGGCTAGCTGCTCAGATGTAGAGGGAGTATGAAAGAGTTTCCCAAAATAAGCAGGACTCTGGGATCAATCCTGCTGGGACAAAGGATTGAGGCATAGTGGAGACACCCACCAAGAACAGTCTGGCAGCCTAAAGAATGTGGTCTCCAGCAGGTGCCAAAGTGAGCCACTGTGGGCATTGAAGAAAAGGCATGACATGATAAAATCAGTGGTTTGGGAAGATTAATGTGGCAGCCACATCTATAATGGATTGTGACCTGCTTTGAATGGTCAATTTTCAAACAAAGACTACACACTTGGATTGTGTTGCATTAGAAAAGACTTTCAATACGCAGTCCCAAAACTAACTGCATACATGTGAAAAAAAAAATCTCATTAAACTATCTGCACATTATGACAGCACAATTACATACCAACACAGAGCCATGTTAAACAATCACAAACCACTTCTAACTCCCCTAACAATGACCTTCAACCATAATTGGCAATATCCTTCCTTTCCTACTCCCACATCAATGCTGACAAACTGGTACCAGGGCTGAGGACCTAGTGGAGGAAAAGACATAACTGAGCTTGCCTTTTGGGATAGCCAGCTCCAGGTGACAGCTTTACAATTCCATGGCCCAGCTTGCCAAAGTACCAGGCCACCTCATGGTACCTGTGTTCACCCATGACTGTAAGGTCTGTGGCCAACCTAGTCACCGGGAAGGGGCGCCCTGCAGCGATGCAAACTTCCTGTCTGGCTCCGTGATCCCATATACGCCTCCAGAGCAGAAACATGACTCCCATCCTGAACTTGTCTCCTACTTGGCTGAATGATGTGATGGCATGCACTGTTGCAAAAGTGAAGAGTTAAAGTACACTTGTAATAAGCAAGTCCAGCAAATTAACATTTCTACACTTGCTTAAATGAATGCTCCCAGGCTCACAATTTTCTATTTCAAAGCTGTACAGCTTGTAACCTCTCTGCTGTGTGAACAGGAATGGAATCTGACTTACAGTTCTAGTCATAATTTTAGTTTGCATGCTGTGGACTCAAGAGTCTTTCCCTTTAAATGTGTGTCCCACAGACTGTTGCCATCCACTGTCCTGGCAAGGCTGGAGCAGGACAATGTAACAGCAGAGCACACGGGTTCAAGTTCTAAGTCAGCCACCTACCAGGTGGAACAAAACACAGAATGTGTTCCGCCATTACCTGCACACCTTTTGAAATGACACAAAACTGGTGATGAGAGACACATAAAGTTCCTATTCCCAAGGGGAGCGCAAAAGTCTTTTGTCTACCTCATCAAAAATTAAATGTGCAGGAAGGCTGGGCATTTAGCTGAGTGACACAGCGCCCACCTGGCAAGCGTGAGGTGCTGAGTTTGATTCCTAGTACCCCACCCCTAAATGAAATGTACAATTCCATCCAACAAGAATTTTATTTTTAGCCGGGTATGGTAGCGCACTCCTGTAATCCCAGCACTTGGGAGGCTGAGACAGGCGGCGGATCGTTGCAAGTTCAAGACCAGCCTGGACTACAAAGTGAGCCCAAGGCCAGCCTGAACTGCATAGTGAGACCCTGTCTCAAAAAGAAAAAAAAAAAAATTATTTTTAATTTTCATTTACATTGTAGTTTTCTTCTGAGAAATCTCAAGTGAATGGAGCTCCACACATACTTATAGTAAAAAAGGGAGAAAAAATTGTCACGACATAAGAGAGGACAGGTGTGGGCAGGGCAGGAGCAGGGCAAGAAGCGACAGGCAGAGGTGACAGCAGGAGCTTCAGGCTGACACTTGGCAGCTGAGGGCAGCTCCATAGCAGCCCTGCCTTAACCACCAGCCCTGGGGCCTTGCTAATGTTCACGGCTGCGGGCTGTTCAAGAGAAAGGTTTACTTTTGGTGTCATGTACAAACTATTATCAAATCATTTTTATCCAAATAATGATTTTCCAGGTATAGGTGGGAAAGTGGCAATAAACCAAAGAACCGCACAGGTACAAAAGAATAAGTGAGTAAAGGTAGCTAAAATGAGTTCACATTTCTTTTGGTCTTAGAGTATAAAACTATGTTAGAAAAACAACACAGTCACAGTTTATTAGGGAGAAAAGACCCCGTCTAAGACTGTCTTGCATGGAGGAGAAAAATGGGAAGAGCTGTGGTTGGTTCTATTTTGTTTTCTTTCTCCTATATGCTGGGTGGACAGCATCTTTCCATTTACCAAAGAGCTGTCAACGCCCAGATAAGTTTTTAATGACAGTAAGAATGACATTCTATTTCTCACAATTTCGCAATATTCACTTAAGAAAGAGCTAGTTTGTCCATTTGTTTTCCCCTTGATCAAACTCAAAACACCTCACAACTATAGAAAACTTTTTAAATGTTAAATGCACTAACTTAACAAAAAAGTAAGTACAGCCAAGTAGAGCTATCTGGAAGAGAACAGGCCTTGGGTTGGTACAGACAAGAAAATGCTAAGAAAGAGCATGCTATTTCCCTGGCACTTCAGAGTTTAAGCTCTGGTAATTTCCTCCTACACGAATTGCATAAATCACCAACGGTCAAACAGATCCACAATTGCAAGTGTCAGCTGAAGGAGGCTGTCTTATGGAAGACCTGGTGGACACCAGTCTTACAAAGATGTGGCCAGATGCCTAGGCATTCCCTATTCCGTTTCACAAACACTTTAATGGAAGGAAGCAAGACCTAGTCAGTTTTGCATACTGTGCTTCTCTTACTGGTTGGGTTGCTCTTCAATAGCAGTAAACTCCTGACAGGAATATTTCTATCCTCCTTCCAAACTCCTGCCAGATTAGATTCCTGGCATAGGAAGACCCCCTGTGGGTTGAACCCTACCAATCTCCCTCTGGGCTCAGGCAACCCTGTGGCCACAGAAATTCCTAGGATTCCTGGGGCCCAGGGCTCTATTAAACACAAATTCTACCAATAGCCTGGGGCCTCCTGCAGTAAGGAAAAACCTTCAGACTAACATGAAGAAACTGACAGCCTGTATTTCGTGCATTAACATCATTCTATTGGAATTTAATTACAGCAAGAATGAGAATTATTTTTATCAGAGAGCTGCTTGCTTTTTAAAGGAAAAATTCTTGAAGTTTGCAACAAATTAGATGTCTTTCAGAGTTGTTCGACCTCTTTTTTAACTGTCATATTATGCACACAGGGTATAGCATAAGCACTTTTTAAAAATCTGTAAGTCATAACACAGGTGCTTCAAAGCTGCTCAAGGCATGGCACAAACAAGGGCAATGGCTTGCGTTCTCCCTCAGTTCCAGTTCACTTTCTGCACGGACACCTCTTCTGCCGAGTGCTCGCTTCCACTAGCTTTCTAGCACCTTGCTGGAAACCAGGGCCCACTGTAGCTCAGCAAGCCCAAGATTGCAACAGTATCAGCAGCTCAAAAGCAAATCTCAGTTATCCTCCAGAAACATACAACACCTACACACAAACCAAAACTGGCTTCTGAAACACAGACCAAAAAAACAGGACTATGAAGGGGCTTTCAGGAACACATTTTGAAACTAGAACAGTAAAAACAATAGACAATTTGAAGGGGCCCATCATCAGTATTTTATTGAAATGATGCCTCAAACCAAGTTAATATTTTTTGGCTTCAATTAAAGCTTGAATCTCTAAACACAGAACTCTTAAGGAAAGTATCTTCTCTTTCAATTCTAAACCAATGTCAGGACATAATAAAATGGATCTACACATGCAGGTCAATAAATGTTCACTAAATCAGATGTCACAAACTCACAATTTCTTTGCTATAAAAGTTACACAAGACAGGTAATAAATCATTTAATAATACCAGTAGAATTCCTTTTTCACTCTATTATTTGTAAACACACAATTTTCTGAGGGTCCAGACATTCACAGGCATCAGTGCTCAGCATTACTGGAACATCCAGGTAAATAGCTGTGGGATATAATAAGACGCTGTGGGGCTGGCCCCTCTACAAATAGTGTCCACAAAATGAGTAGCAACAAATAAAGTGTCCCCATGCTTGGCTATAGTAAGACTCAAACACAAGATTCCAAGAATTCCACCTGTTTCCAATTAGATACCAGAATTGCTTGAGTGTTTAAACTACACGTTCACTTGCTACTTACACAAAACAATTCTTCCGGGTTTTTTGAAAACTTTAAATATGTTAAAGTAAGATTAAGGGCCTGGTTTAAACAACCAGGGGCAGAGATACTTCAGTTGAAACTAAAACTAGCTCTGCAGTGATAACTCAGAGGTTCAGACAAAACAAAAGCACTAGGTAGACACATTTCTGTCTTTAACGATTACTAAAATAAATATCAAGACTTCATGGGGAGAGCAATTATATTTTTAAGTTATTATTAAATAACAGCAATTTATGATCCTGTATGTTAGAATAACTTTTATAGTAACTGCATATGCTATTTGTACTATAACACAGAAGATACCCCTTTTTTAAATACTGTATGTGAAATCTACATGAACCAAATGTGTGTCCTATATAAAAAGGGAACATGGGTTGGAATTGAGCCTAGCTCTGTAGGATTTTTCACACAATGGATTTCTCCTTCAAAAATTTACAAATTTTCCCCTAACAAATTTGTCCTTCTTTCATTCCACTGCAGAACTGAAACAAAAATGGATTTTCTACTTCAAGCCTTGTTACTAAGTCAGACTGTGGTATCACAGAGTATCTGCACAGTTCCCACACAAACTCTGGTAGATTTTTCTATTTGACAGCAACAGAGAAGACATTTTAAACAGTCATCAAAGGTCATGGGCTCAATGAGGTCACCATTCGACATTTTTAAGGTTAGCTCTGGGGATTAGAGAAGAATAATTCTGGAGAGGAGCAGGTTGTTTCAAACTTTCCTGAGTTAGCTAATTACTGCCACACACACATGAAATTGGGGATGCAGGCAAAAGGGTCCCTGTGCACCCAGCTGAACCAGGAGGTGCTGTGGCTAACTTTATCCTTTCAATGACTTACCTTTAAAAAAACACATGTGATTTCACCAAGGTGAAAATTTCAAGCAAGTGATAATGAACCCTTCACACCCCAATCTCCAAGACAACAAGAAGAGGTACAGTGGCAGTATCGTTTGTTTATTCATTATTCTATTAAAGACACTAAACATGATACCTTAATTAAAATAAAAGATTTATTTATTATAGGGAACAGTCTTAGACAGCTGGTAACACACACTTTCATGACAGGAAAAAAACAAAAGCAGCCAGGAAATAGACTTTGGGCAAAACTTAGCTTTCTGATACTGAAAAAGAGGACACATTTTAAAGTTCACTGTGGCAGAGGACCCTTAAAGGGGAAAATGGGTCCCCATGCAAGGACAACACTTCAAAGAGAAGCCAGGGCTAGCAGGCTCCATTCCAAAACATTCAGTACTCCACAATCACATAACAGAGTTCCATGTGCTTGTTTTAGAAAGTGTCCTCTTTTCAGACATGTATTTAAAAGATAAATTTATACAATGGTATTTTTCTTACTTTAAAAAAAGTCTGGTTTTTACAAGTCTGGCATAGGATAAAAACTTGTCCAACTAGTCTTAGCAACGCCAAAGCACCGAAACTTCCATAGCGCAAATCTTTGGGACTAAAAAGGAAACCAAGTAGAGCACAATTTCCAGATGCTCTTTTCCTGGGTTTTCACTCCAAGTCCCCACAGTGGCTTCAAGACTCAATAAGCAGAGGGACAAGAACATAACCATGACTCACTGGGGCGCTGAAAAAGTATGAAACTGCCCAATCTTAGCCAGACCCACTGAGGTCTCTAACCTGGTGAGTCTAGCTGAGCCCTGCCTCCTTGTCTTCAGGTGGCAATGCTACAGCAGGCACTGGACTTGCAGGCACCCCCATCTCAGTGTTTAGGGTCTGAAGAGAGAAGAGTCTGAAACTAACGAACTGGTGATCAAACTGCAGTTTCAGTGGCTCACTGATTGTCCACGGGAACAGAGTGGATGCTCAGCCAGACACCAACTCAAAGACCTCCCCAAGATCCAAAGAAAAGGACCAGTCCGGCCTTACACATAAACTTTGACATTTCGTATCCAAATGACGTCTTCAAACATGCAGCCTAGCAGCCACAGGAAATCATCTAAGGCCAAATCGTTGTTTACTCACCAAAAGGTAATGGATGTTTGGTAAAAAGAATGCAGCTCAGAAAAAAGATTTTGTATAATGTTGCTGCGTTTTCCAGAACATAAAATTCACTCAAGTAAACTGCCAGGGAAGCTTAATCAAATCCTACAGCTATAGTTAAATGCCCCCATGATTCCCCAAAGAAGTAGCTAATCAATGAGGGAGGTGTATTTATATCGAGTCCATAAAATCTAGTAACTTTCTAGAAACAAAATCCATTTCCCAGGCAGCTCTACCCAGATGCTTAAAAAAATAAATAAATAAATAAATAAATAAACTTCACTGATGTTAAGCTAGGATGTCACATTCAGGAAGACAGGAGGTGGGGAGAATATTAAGGTTTGTCTCTTAAAACTCCAGAACGGGTTTTACAGTAACCACAAGAATTAAATTATGGTAAAAGGGAGCTATTTTTACTAAAACAGGGTAGACCAATTTATCAAAAATGCCATTCGGCTGTGTTCATTACACTCAGGAATCTAATTTACACAACAGACACTTTGGAGTAATCTATTTTAGTTAATAAATACTCAAACTCCTTTAAGTTCTAATCTTATCGGAAATACATAGTTCACATACTCTTCTTCCTACTTAAGCGAGAAATCTGAGGAAATTTCATAACGACTGAGTCTGCTCTATCGTTTTTACGCAGGAAAGGGAGGAAAACAAGAGCATACAATTAAAGTTACCAGACTCCACTTACATATGTTTTAATCCAATCCACTTCATTTCTTACAATCCTGCATGTGTAGTCAGTTGTCTGCTTTACTACCACGGGTGCTGCCGGTGACTATCATCAGTCCCCCGGGTTAGCAAAGTTCAGCCAAGTTCACCTCGGTGCACACCCTTACAGGCTGGAGCAGCAGCGGTTCCCCAGGGACGCTGCGGGGACCCCGAGAGCGCGAAGCTGCCCTGGGTCCTTTCAAGCCACACGACTGTCTCCCTCCCGGGCCCCCAGTGTTCAAAGAGCTTCTGGCCCACGAGCCGCTCACCTTCAGCTTGGCTCCGGCTACACACAACATCCACCTGGCAGAGTCCCGGGGCTGTCCAGCCGCCGCGAGCGCGGAGCCGGCACTTGCGGGACAGACCCTGAGGACGTGCCTGTCCTCTGGGTGGGGGGTGCCAGGCAAGAGCGCACCCCTTGAGCACGGCGACAGCTCGGGCGCCGGATAGCGTTCCTGGGGCTCGGCGCCAGGACCACTGTCCCGCACGCCGCAGTCTATTGGGGGACCCGCGGCTTTGCTTTCGAGAGCCCGGGCGGAGAAGGAATCTCGGAGCGGAGGCGCCGCGCGCTCCATAACGCCTACTGACCCTGCAGAGAGGACAAGATCCTCCCCCCCGGTCACCCCGAGGAAGGGGCCGGAATGGAGTGCGCGGCGGATCACTCGGGGCCGCGGGAGTCCTCGCGCGCGCAGCGAGGGCCGCACTGTCTGACCCGCGGCAGAGAGGAAGCGCGCCCCCCGCGCAGGCAGCCGCTCGGGAAAAGTTGCAGCCTTCTCCCGGTCCCGGACGCCGCGACCCACGGCACCGCGCGCGGGACGCCCCCGCCGCCTCTGGTCAAGTTTCCCCGGAGCGACCCCGCGGGACCCCTAGGGCGCGGACAGGCAGCACCGCGTCACTCGCGCAGGCACACAAAAGAGCGGGGCGGCTGCGGGTGGCCCCCGGGGCGCTCTCGGGACGTAAACAAACCGGGGGTCTATGCTGGATGACCGAGCAGCGCGGGCGGCGGAGAGGACGCTTGACAGCGGTACTGAAAGGGGGCCGGGGCCCGGGCCGGCCGGGGCAGTGAGCGCGGGCGCCCGCCGGCCAACCGCCCGCCTGGCCGGAGCCGGGCCGCGCCGCCGCCGCCACTGCCGCCGGTGGCCGCTATGACCCTCCCCCGAGCCGGCGGCACCACAGCGCCACCAGCCCCAGCTCCGCCGCGCCGGCGGCTCCTCCTGGAGAAGCAGGCGCTTCACCCCCCACAGCAACTCCCCACAAACTTTCCCCAGGAATACGGCGGGCCGGGGGCGCGGGCGCGCGGGCGGGAGTCGCCGCCGCCGCCGCCGCCGCCGGGCCGCAGTCCCCTCCCGCCGCTCGCTGCCCGCGCCCTCTCGCGCGCGCGCCCCGCGGGGCTACCGGGCCGCCCCCTCTCCGGTCCCGCGGCGACGGCGGCGGAGGCGGCGGCGGCGGCGGCGCAGGGCGGGGGGGGGCCGGGGTGGGGGCAGACACCGGGGGCAGCGGTGGTGGCGGCGACGGCTCCCGGCGCCATCTTGGGCTGATCGATGAATTGAACAAAGAGGATCAATTTCTGATCAAGCGAGTTATCAATGGGGGCCCGGGGAGCGAGAGGGACTTGTGCCCGACTCGGCCCCGCTCTCCCCGGCACCCCCTCCTCCCCGCCGCCGCGGCCCCCCGGCGTCCAAGCAGCCTGGGGTCCCTGGGGGAGGCCGCGACCGCCCGCAGCCCCCACCCCCAGGCGCGAGGCCGAGCGCGGAGAAGCCTGACCTGCAGCTGCTGTAAATCAAAGCGCTTCCAATATTGAAACATCGATCCCACATTGGCCGCCATCTTGAGACATATTGAGACGGAGTGAGAGGCTGATAGAGAGGGGGCTGGAGTTCAGGAGCCGCCAGGAGGCAGCAGGCGGGCGGCGCCAAAACCCGGCCTGGAGCCGGCCTCCACCGCCGCTCAGGCGGACGCGGACTCTTCCTCACGGCGCCGTCGCCTCAGCTGCCATGGCGAGCCCGAGTCGGAGTCGGAGTCCTCAGGCGCGGCGGCCGCCAGCCGGCCTGGCGCGCGCCGCCCTGCGCACTCCCTGCGCGGCGATCGCGGGGCCCGCGACCCCCACCCTTGTCTGCACCCCTAGCCCCAATCGCGGCGACCGCGCGCCCAACCCCGAGGGGGCGCTACGGGTCGCGGTAAGGGCTTCGGCCCCCACCGAGGCCCCGGGCCCAGCTTACCTGGGGCGCGCTCGGTCTCCCGGGGGTCGTAGGCGGCGGAGGAGCGTAGCCCTCTCAGTGCCAGTTTGGAAGGTCTGAGGCGGACGCCAAGACTGCGCCCCTTTCCCTCGCTTTGGCCCCGCGACCACTTGCTTGAAATCAGACCCCTCGTGGCCCAGGCCCACTGCAGCAGTGCATGTGCGAGCGCGCTGGCCGCGGGCGACCTCCGTCCCGCTGCACCCAAGTGGGAACTCGGAACGCGCCGCGGCCGGGAACCGCGTTTCATGATGAGGAGTGAATCTGGGGGGTGAAGAGCTTTGACTCTCGGGTCGCGGCGGACGTTCTTGTCCCACACCGCAGCGGCGACAGTCCCCGCGTCGCACCAGGGCGCACTGCAACGGCGATGGCGCGGGGGTCCTCGCGACCCCCCTTCAACCAAACCACTCTGGTTTAGGCCACGACAGTAAAAGTCTTGTAGCACAGTTCTGTGTCCCTGCACCGGTTTTTTTGTTTGTTTGTTTTGTTTTTTTGTTTTGTTTTGTTTTTTGGCACAAACCAAGAAACTTTGCGGTTCAGGCATCTTGCTTTCTACTCTTTCGGGTGCAGAAAGTTGGAAAGCGTGGGTGCACTCGCTTGAAACAAAAGTGTGGCCCCAAGTTTACGGAAATGCTAAAATGTAAATCGAAAAATGAATTCTCTTTTTATTTCCTTCTTTGCAGAAATCTAACCAAATCACCCGTTTTGTGATCGTCATCTTTAATTGATTACACACACGTGCAAGTTTGTGTTTTCCAGTAGGAATTCTGTACTTTTACTCTCTCGCTTTTCATTTAATATGTAATTAGTTAAAACAAATCCCAAAATTCCTTGATCTTGAAAATTATATGTAAATAAAATGTATACAATAAAAAATAAAAAACGTAAGTAGAAAATAATTGCTTTTCGGCAGAAATCGAGGGGTTAGCGCTGATCACTGCAGTGAATTTCAACTTTTCTAAGGGAAAGGACTGAAAATGAAATTCCCCTCAGATTTAAAAAATACATATGCTCCCAGGTTTTGCACTGGGGCCCGGGGCCTCCGAGTCATCAAGGAGAAACTCCTGAGGTCCGGAAAAGGATCGCTCTGCGTCCCCATCCCAGCCTTTGACTCTGGGAGGCACAGGAAGCAGGTGGGTGGGAGTGCTCGGACGTCTGACCCAGGCGCATAGCCAGCCACCGGCAGAGCTGCTGTGCGCCTGCACCCAGGGGGGCACTGCAAACTTCGAGTGGCAGAAAGCTGCCTTAGTTTGGGGCTCCTGAGCCCCGCGCTCGCCGACGACCGGCGGCAGCTCGGACAGTGCCGCCCGGTAGAGGGCAGCGGCGCCCCGACACACGGGTCCTCGGGTCCGGGCGCACGTGCCCACCGGCGCGCAGGGCCCCTGTGCCTGGCCACGCCCTGTCCTGGAGCCAGATTCCTGGAGTAAAGAGGCAATGCCACCTTGAGCTATTCCTGTCCCGACGAAATACCACTTCTAACCATTATTCCCCAGCCCACACTGGGGCCAGACTGCCTGCCCTCCCTTCCTATTTGTGCAGTGGCAGGCAGGCAGGCAGGACCTAGGAATTGCCCTAAAGGTGGCTAGACAAGTCAAATGTTCAGAAGTTAAAAAAAATTTCTCCCGTGGGGAAGGATCAGGGAAATGGTTTGGATTTGGTACAGATGTTCTCAATCTAATTATCCTGTCGATCCCCTGGGTTTGAACCAAAAAAGTGAAAGATATATGACCTGTGTAATACTCCAGAAGTACATCTGGTTGGAATTCAGAGTTCTCAATCCACTGCAATATTTTAGAAATAAAGTTGATGAGTATTGAATACTCTTGTTACATCGCTGGTTATATTTAATATTATTTACATGTTAACCTGACTTAGTAAAGAAATACCACACTGGATGACCCCAGAGGTCAACCTCTTTTTAAATAATGTTTAGATTTCTTCTACTAGAGTTTTGGGTTATCCAAGCCTTATTGCTCTCTCCAAAGGGAAAAAAGTTTAGGATAACTTCCAAAAATACAAAACGTTACCATTTTAAAGGGAAATTATTCAAGACAAACTACTGATCAAAAATTATTTCGGCTGAGTGAAACAATCTGCAAATAACTTTTTAAAAAACCCCTTAAATGTGCATCTTTTTTCTTGAGGAAATCTAGACACAGTAAAAGAGCAAATTGTACCTCTTTCTAAAAATTGTTTTCTTCTTTCAGATTGTCTTCAGGTTCATCATTGTAAAAGTTCAGGAGGACTTTCTGGCATCCAAAGACAGTGGATCTACAAAGCTGTGTACTGCATAAAATATTTAGAAAATGGGAAGGCTTTAGGACCTAGCTCTTCACTGATACCCACAAAGATAATGTAATAATGCCTATGACCTCCTGGGACATATGTGAGAAAAGGATGGGTTAGCAAGATGACTGGCCCAGTACCAAAAAGCACCTTGACATGTCATTGATATTACTTGGAATGAAGCACAAGAAAAACAGTCCAGAGGCATTTGGTCACTTTTGAATATTTAGGCTCTCCCTTTAGGGCAAGAAAGCTCACAATTCCCAGTATATGACTAATTCACCCCCGAGCTTTCAAAATTAAGCCCCCAGTAATCAGATGGGATGGTTGACCAAAACAATGTTTGCTCCTGCCACTTTCAGTAAAATACAATTTATTACCAAATAAAGCAACTACATAACTAATATAGAAGCCCACTGATCAAAAATTTCATTTGCTGACCCGTTATTTTGTCTTAAAGAACCTGATTGGTCACACTGAGTTTGTGTTAGTTAATGTAGAAAATCATAAAGCATCTTCCAGAGTTCTCTCATCCTTCTTGCACTGGTGAATTTTCCTCTCCCTGACATCTAATGTAGTTTATTAAATGGGTTAAGGTGAAAATTGGCAAATTCTCCAAAATATCATATAGGTTGATTTTTAGTAAATTGGTCTTCCTTTGGTGGACCCTCCACATTAAAATATGTTGTATTGTTTCCTAAAGATTCAAATTTAGTCACTGTTCTCATATATTTAACCTAATTCCTTAAGAGAATTAACTATTGAAAAATTCTTCCAGGTGGCTGGGGTTTTAGCTCAGCAGCATAAGCATCTGCCTTGCAAGTATGCAGTCTCGAGTTCGATCCCTGGTACCAAAAAAAAAATTCTTCCAAATTAAAAAATATACTGTAGATATTATAAAAGAAATTGTCATATTATTTATCCCTCATTAAAAAAGTGCTTATGTTCTATTATTTATTATGGACTTAGAAAGCTAAATTTCACCTAGAAATTTTATCTGAAGGAAGAGTTGAGGAATAAACTATAGTTTTTAACCAAACTACAAAGAAAGGAAGAAAAAGAAAGAAAATAAGAATTTCCTATCTTAATGATATGCTTCAAAGGAAAAATTAAGAGATTCATCCTAAACCTTAATTAATTTTCTGAATAGTTTTTGCCTCCAAATTAGAACTGGTTTCAAATAGTCTTCAACAAGAAATATTCCAGGTAAGCAGAAATAATATATAATGCTAAAAGCTTACATCATGATTTATTCACCAATAACCATACAGACATAGCTATTTATGATAAATACAAAGTCATACTTTTAATAAATCATGTGAAGAATCTCACATTGCAAATACAGGAGTTCAAAATCATATAATATATTCTTTCAACATAACTAAATTTGTAAATATTTTAAATTTAGAAATCTTTAAAGTCAGACAGAAGTTTGAAGACACTTTAAATTTGAAAAGGCCCTTTCCTTAAATCAAAGATTATGAATAAACAGAAACATTATCCTTCCTTTTGTCTTTGACATCTACCTTCCAAAATGGTTGGACATCAACTACTGGGATAAATAAAAGGAAGATTACAGATTCTTGTATTTCTTTGGAGCTCAAGAAAACCAAACTACTTTTAATTGTTTTGTTTTTTAAATAATACTTTATGTTAATTATTTCTAAGTACACTATTCACTGTACTATGTAAATACCCTGCGAATAAAAGTACACATTTTGCTACATGTAATTACATGCATAGTACATAATTCATCTCAGTATGCCAAATGTATGTGTAGTTATATAATTGTACCAAGAACCTGCCAAACTTGTAAGAAGCAACTATAATGATTTCTAAGTAGTAAATTCTCCTGTTTGCCACCCTCCCGGCCTGTTTCTGGCAAAAACATTTCTTAGTTTCCAAGACCCTCTATGCAATGTTCAAAGACTTCACTTCTGGCACATACCTTCACCCTGCCTTCCACTCTGGACCACATAAGTTGATGATACTCTAGGTATCTTTCTGCACCTCTAATGATTCTTCTCTGTGCCTCCCCCCTCCAACTGATCTTAAACAAGAAAGCTTATAGCTTGGTCTTTTGGCTGTGAGTGGTTTATACATTGAATATGTATCTGGCTAAATGGACTGAACTTAGCGTGGCTTTGGGTCTTCCACGTTTCTTGGAGGGAACCTGGAATTTCTCATAACCATACAAGCTTCCAAAGCTGCCTTGCCAGTCATTAATCCAGTCTCTTTTACCCAATTTATATTGCAATATAAATGTGTTTGATATTTGGAGTTTATTAGAAAATCACATCTCAAATATTTCCTTTTACCTCCTCCTTATGACATGCCCAATATATTTCCTGTATGCTATTAAATAAATGCCATCCTATATGACTCCATGATGTCACTGCTGAATCACGAGAAATCAATAGTGTACATAGTAGACTGAAAGGGCTTGAAATATGAAAAGCATTATATAGATAACATTATTACCTTGCTCAATGTTAAGTCCAAGTTTTGTGCTAAGACCTTATATTAATTCATTTTCTTTCCTCCCAGGACATTTGAGCCATGCCCACTCAATTTATATTGAATTTTCATTGTTAATATTACTTTAATAATACCAGTTTGCCATCCAGTATTTTTAATGTACAGTTATGTTTCTGGTGCCACAACATATAAAGGCACAGCTGAAACATGAGGACATTTTTTTCAGTTGTATTCTCAATACAAAGCAAAATATTGTTCCCTTTCTCCACAAGCTCCTTTATGACACATCTCTGCAGTTCTATGGTTGGAATTGAATGAAGATTTGTTTTCATGAAATGTAATTAGATTTTCTTTTGTCATAAGCAGTGTCAGATTGTATATATATTTTTTTTCCTGGATAAGTGTGGTTTGTAAGATTTTGAAAGCTTGTTCCAATGGAAAATAGGAATACTGATATTTGTAAGAGTGAATAGAAAACTTTTTCCATTCCCTCAAGCTCCATTCACATTAAATATTTGATCTAGTGTCAGTTTTAGAGAATCTGTGTTATATTATCTTTAGTGGTTTAAGGAGCTAGTTTTAACCCAGGCCAAATCACAAAAGATGTCAACATTTGAAGTTTTTTGTGCAAGAGAGGTGGATGACAGGAAAAGTCATAAAAATGGACTAATTTAGCAACTATTTTTTCTTATTAAAATATGTACATACACCCACATGCTGAATAATCCAAAATGCATACATGTTTAAAAATGTAAATCTCAACACAAATGTATTTCTGATAACAAAGCAAACATACTAAAAAAAAAAAAAATGAAATGACCTAAATGGACAATATTACTGGAACCATTAAATAAGTGGTAAAATCTTATGTGAACATTAAATATCATTTATGTAGTAACATGTGGAAATGCTTACTATATAGTAAAAAGGAATCAGGATAGAGCCTGAGTCCAACTACAGAGAGCTGGATATTCTCCGAAAATATAGAATGCTGGCAGAAAAGCAGGCTAACTGCTAACAGTCGGCTGGGCATGGTGGAGAGACTTGTAATCCCAGGACTCTGGGAGGCTGAGATCACAAGTGTGAGCCCAGCCTAGGTAACTTAGTGAGACCTTGATTCAAAATAAGAAGTAAAAAAGGGCTAGGGATGTAGATTAGTGTGAAGGCCTTGGTCCAATGCCCCCCCAAAACTAATGAAGGCTATCCATGGATTATAAATTTATAGATGACTTTTATCATCTTTTCTATATTTTATATATTTCCCACCTGAGCATACACTAAAATGTAGGAAGATTACAAATATGTTTTAAAATAAGAGTAAACTAGAGCCCAAGATATCATTTCTTTAAACAATAATTTAACTCAAACTCAACAGGGTTAACATAATCTAGTAGACAACTGAAAACAGAGAGGAAAAACCATGTCCTAATTTTGCCACTGAGTCACTGTTTGACTGCCTAAGTTTCCTGCCTGTAAAATGGGAATAATTAATACTTTCTTGTAAAATGCTTTTGAGGTGTCCAAGGAAAGACCCAATAAAGGTGTAAAGTGTAGTTCTATTGGTGCTAATTGAAGTGAATATAAAAGACAAAGGCATCTGAGAGAAATAGAAGTCATTATGGTCAAGGGCAAGAAGGCTCAGCAGGTACAAAGCCAAATACACAGTGGCTGTGGCCTATCTCTGTGTTTATTACAAGTTTTGGGGGGAGCAAATAAGAATGACATCAAGAATGTTGGAAAGGCCAAGGATTTAGCTCAGTGGCATAAGTGCTTGCCTGGCAAGAGCGAGGTGGTGAGTTTGATCCCCGGCACCAAAATAATTAAATAAATAAGGTAAAAGAATGCTGGGAAGTGTGGTGTTCAACTGCCCAACACTGGGAGCCAGAGATGTAGCTCAGCAGTGCAGTGCCTGCCTGGCCAGCACGAGGTCCTGAGTCTGATCCCCAGTATTAAAGAAAGAAGAAAAAGAAGAACAAAAAAAGTAAAAAAAAAAAAAGCCACAATTGCCAGCATTATCTGTTGAGCAAAGTGCTGTGTCACACACTATATAAAAACACGGAAGCAGCAGACAAGGTTTCTGGCCTTAGAAGCTTGCAATTTAATTGGGTAGTAGCATAGGGCAATAACATGAAAAATGATAATTTTACCTTAAGCACAAGACAAACAATATCCAGAAAGGAGTTGATGAAATGCTAGCGTTTGCCTGAGTGTTAGCATTGATCTGAGCAGTGTGCTGAGAATCACTCTTGATTTGGATAAGCAAAAGATATCAGAAATGATGGGCTGTTAGACAAGGCAGGGAGAGAACGGTGGAAGATATCTGGGATCCGGGAAGGCAGGCACCATGCAGAACAAGGAGGGGACACGGAGAAGTTTGCTGAGCTGGGAGGAGCCCAGGCTGGCCAGGTAGCAGGAAGATCCTGGTGGTGTCTCTGAAGCACTATGGAGGAGACAATGGGCCAGTAGAACCCCCAACACTATGTAGTTACCAGGAACGACCCATTTCTAACCCACTGCACCATCAAGAACCCTTTCCTTGTCCCTCCAGTCAGCATCCAAACAGCAGAGCTAAGGAGAGGTGCTTTGCACACATCTGCTAAGCTCAATTTGGGCAGGGTTCTTTTACCTTAATTTAGTACGATCTCTAACTTCTCCAAATCTCAGTTTCTATACCAGGCATGCACACACCCCATGTACAGGGAAAATTAGACAAAAAAATTCCATACAAAGTGCTTAGCTCTCTTCTTGCTTATAGTAAGCAGCCAGTAAAAGTAAACTGTTACCCTTTAATCTCATTTAACTGCATTATACACTCATTTCCTAATTTTGCTTCTCTGTACCCACACTGATTTTTTTTTTTTTTACTTTTGAATTGGAATTTTGTTTTGTTTTGTTTTGGTACTGGGACTCAAACTCAGGACTTTGCACTTACCAGGCAGGTGTTTGTGCCACTGAGTTATATCCCCAGCCCCTGCACTAATACTTTAGTCCCATTTTATAGGCTAGTAAACTGAGGCCCAGAGCACCCAAAAATCAGAGACTGGATTTCTCAGCCAGGCTCCCAAGAACCTGCTGAATTTTCTAGCCACCTTTTAATGGCATGATCTCAGCTGACCTCTGCCAAAACCTTTCTCAAGAAACTGATAAATTTTAAAATTTATTCTTCTAAACATTATTTAGTGACAGCTTGCTGTATGCCAGGTCTGCAGCCTGTGCTGGGTTCCTGATTCCCAGTTTTCTATCCCTTCTCCATTGGAAGGGACTTCAAGGGGAGGAAAGACCCTCTACCACCTCCTCACTCTGTGGCATATGACTGCTGGTTATGAAATGCCTTTATGTCCCCCACATGTGTTCTTCCTGCCACGCTGCATTATAATCCTTCAGCCTTCTTTGTTTCTGGCCACATAACCACTTATTACCAGGATGAAACTGTGTCCATGGGTAGTTCTGACCTTGGCAAGGGCTGGTCTAATATTCAGCATCAAGGTCTGCATACCCAGGACCTTTTATTTCAGAAAGCAAGGTCAAAACATAACCATTTACAGTTTTCTGCTTTCTGAAATGTGATATGAGATAAAGTCAACTCAAATAAAAAACTACTGCAAGACTTATATCAAGCTGGTCAAGACGGGGTATGTAGTGTACAGGGACATGTGCACAAACACGTGTGTGTCTTCAGGCAGGCAGGAAGGCAAGGTGACAGAAGTGTGCATAAGGCCACAAGAAATGCAGTGTCCTGTCCTGGAGAGAGCTTAAAATCCGACTGGGAAGACATTAGAAACATATTTGAAGTTATTTAATTTGCCCAAGAGACAAATCGATGGAGGCCAAGGCCCCCAAAGCCCAGCTCCACACAGGTATGTAGCTGGGGCAGCAGGTACTGCTTGGAGATTTCAGGGGCTGAGACCCCAGCTCCATGCTGACTGAGCCATGCACCCCTCTTAGTTTCTTTCCCCCTTGGAGGCTTCTGAAGTCAGGCCTCACCCAAACAAAATGTTTATAGGCTCTCTTCGCAGAGGATTGGGAAAAGCCATGTGGACATCATCATTATCTACTGACCTCCTGAGGTTGGAATGTCCAGATGGGAGGTAACAGGCCTAGAAGAGTCATCTTTGCCTGTAAAACCACCTCATCACAGCACGTATTGCACACAGGGTTTTACACAACAGGTTTCCCAGGCAGGAAATACTGTGTCTCTTTTATGCACAAGAACATTGAGACTTGAAGAGACAAAGGCATTTCTCCAATGGGACTTACTTGTAAGCCCAAATCAGGGCTTTTTGTACCAACCCAAATCTGACACGGCATCTCTGTCATGCCTGGGTCATGCCTGAACCTCGATCTGCTCAGAGCCTACCTGGATCTCCAAAGGGAGTTTCCCTTTCACCCTGTCAGATGGTCCTGGGTATTGTCTGCCCGGTAGCCATCTCTCTGTCTTACCTTACAGCAACCTGCTTGCCAGCAGTCCTTGGTGGTTGAGGTTTTGTCTGCAGACATCTCTCTGTGGCAGTGGAGGCTCCAGACACCCTGGTCCAGAGCATCTATAATAAAGATTGATAACTTGACCTAGGTCTTGAATGAGACATTGATTGCAAATGAGAGAGTCAAAAGTCCCCCTTAAGTACAGCAAGGCTGACTGTTTAGCAATCTAAGCCGCTGAAAGAGGGTGTGTTTTCCTAGTCATCATTGGGAATCTACTTGCTAATTGCTGAGAGTTCTTACTTCTTCACTTTAGGGGAGTCTGGTTAATGGACTGTCTGGGGAAGTATCTGATTAACAATCACACTCTGGCTTCCACCGCGGGAAGGGAGGGTCCTGGAGAGCAAGGCGGGCAGTTCAGTGAAGCAATCGCAACCAACTCCAAGTCCCTATCTTAACCCTCTCTCATTCCTAAATTTAATACAGACTTGTGAGTGGGAGGTGGGATTAGTTTACACAAGCTCCGTTTATCCGATAGCATTTTATTACCAACCAAGTAAGACCAGGTGGTGAGGGTTAGTTTTGTTTTCTTTTGGAACTGCTCTTGTCTTGCTGTTGAACCGGTGGCTCCCCACCCCTACCTTTGAATGCTGTTTTTCCTTCAAAAATGTATTCTCCTAGGATTAAAAAAAAAAAATGACCCTCTGCCTCTAACTTGCTGACTTCGTAGCCTGATCTCAAGATCCATCCCCTCTCTTCAAACAAACACTGCCCTACTTTCCCCCAGGTCACCCCTTTCCTCCTTGCACATTTGACACCAGCTCAAGAATCTTGTAGCTTCTCGCCTTTCCACTCCCAGAGGAATTTGTTATTCAGCACTTCAAAGCGAGGACTTGTTTGCACCTCTTGTTTCAAACAATAGACTAAATTTCCTGTCACTGCTTCTCTTTAAACTGCCTCTCCAGCGCTTCAGGAGCAATAAAGCTAAATCCTCACCCACCTCACTTCTCAGAGGAGACAACACCACGGGCCAGAGAAGGTCACACACGGACAGCAGACAGGCAGACCTCCGTGTACGTGGCTGCCGCCCTAGGCTCTGTATGGAGGTTCTTAGCTGGGCAGCTTGGAGAGTGTTAGTTAACCTCTCTGAATCACTGTAGTAACTGAAACCATAGCTAAGGCATCCCACAGGGCTGTAGCGAAAATGAGATTAAATGATGAGGGTTAGAACAAGGCTCTGGAGCCAGGTTGCCGGCCCTCAAATCCTGGCTCCAACATGCTCTCTGTCTGCGCTGGGTCCTCAGCTTGCATTCCTCAAACTCTGGGCTTGCTCTTCCTTATCTATAAATTAGGACAATTATAGAACAGACCTTGCAGGATCTTTGTTACCATTAAATGAATTAATATAGAGAAAGCATTAGGCCGGACATGGGCATCACTGAGTGATGGTTTTATTTTCCTTTCTTATGATTCCTCATTCCAGAAGGGATCTGTGGCCACATTTTTATTCACTAGCCCAGCTCCATGTCTATCGCTTTCAAAGCCTACTGAGTAGCTGACATGATAGGTGTGTGCCGCCAAACCTGGCTATTTGCAGCCCATTGGTTTTGGGGTTTTTTGTTGTTGTTGTTTGTTTGTTTGTTTGTTCATTTTCCAGAACCAGGAATTAAACTTAAGACCTTATGCTTGCCAGGCTGGTGCTTGTGCTGCCGAGCTATATCCCCAGCTTCTTTGTTGCCCATTGGAAGTATATTTGTTTTTACTTTCTTGTCCCTGGAGTATCATTTGTGTGTGGGATCAAACCCAGAGATACTATACCACTGAATTATACCCCAACTCTTTTCATTTTGAATTTTGAGATAGGGTCTTTTTTACTAAGTTGCTAAGTTGCCTGGGGTGGGTTAGAACTTTCTATTCTCCTGCTTCAACCTTTCAAGTGCTGGGATTACAGGTAGGCACCACTGTCCTGGGTTAGAGTAACATTTTTTGCTTAACAGTGATAAAAATGCCTGGGAATTGGATCCATAACGTTGCAGCTTCAGTGCAGGGAAACTTCTAAATGAGACTACAATGGTAGGTCCGTAACATGATGTCTTGGTCAAAACTCATAGAACTATACAACAAAGAGAAAACCCATATGCAAACTATGGATATTAATGAATAACCATGTTGTATTGATAGGTTTCATTAATTGTATGATATATGCCATGCTAATGCAAGTCATTAATGATAGGGGGAACTATTTCAGAGAGGGAGGTATTTGGGAATTCACTGTGCACCTCAATTTTTCAGTAAATCTAAAACTATTTTAAAAAATAAAGCTTGGTTTGGAGGTATGCCCTTGCCTAGCATGTATGAGACCCTAAATTCCATGTCCAGCACTGGAAAGAAAGAAAGAAGGAAGGAAGGAAAGAAAGAAGGAATGAAGGAAAGGAAGGAAGGGAAGAAAGAAAGAAAGAAGGAACAAAGGAAAGAAAGAAAGAAAGAAAGAAAGAAAGAAAGAAAGAAAGAAAGAAAGAAAGCTATACATGATGGCTTATGGCTGCAATGCCAGTACTCTGGGAGGCTGAAGCAGGAGGATCACAAATTCAAGCCCCATCTGACTTAGCAACTTACTGAGACCCTATCTCAAAATAAAACATAAAAAAAGAAAGGAAAATGGATCAAGGGAAATAGCTCAATGTGAAGGCCTTGGGATCATCCACATCATAAGGCTGTGGAATTTGATGTGAACTAGAAGATGAAGTGTAAAATTTATTAATTTAAAAAAAAAAAGCTGCTTCCAAAGTAAAACTGGGCTCTTGTGTACTCTTGCTTCCCCCAAACATGTACAGATAGTGACCAGCAGCCAGGAAGTAACCAAACACATGTCTTCTTGGATTATGTTGAAATGAACAACTGTCCATCATCCTGTCCTCAGGGGATGCTGGTGACCCACAGTGAGCCAGTTTTGTCCCTGGAGCTAGCAAAACACACAAGGAAGTATTCTCAGCTCATACTTAACTTTTGGTCTGGCCAGGGGCCTCTGGATTGAGGTCCCTTCAATATCTCCTAAGTTCTAAATAAGTAGTGTTGGTAGCAGGGGAGCACCCCTGATGCCCTCATCTCCTGGTGTGTGAGTTTTTGTCTGTTACCCCTCAGCCCCTTCCCAAACACACATAGCCTTTAAATCCTGGCCTCTGGGGAACCATGGAAATGGATTTTCTTTTCTTAGACTCTGTACTTCTACCTTTATCTCAGTTTCTCTCTTTAGCCTCACTTGCTAGAAATGGTGATCCAGTGATTCACCAAAGTTTCTCCTTGTGCCCAAAGGCCCTGGAGCCAAATAAAACAGCCTCCCACCCACCTCCAGCCACACCAAGCAAGTGAGGTCTTATGTTTGGTGTCCTGAGGCCAAGATTGCAATAACCACTGAGTATAAGACAACCACAACAGGGCTGCAGAAACTTCAAAAACATATTTTAAACACTACCAAAAAAATAAAATAAAATAAAATAAAAAATAAACACTACCAACTGAAATGTCCTGGGCTTAAGCTGCCTGGCCAGCACATCACTGAACTAACTCTTCCTCTGTGAGGTTACATTTCCGTGGCGTGTCACTGACGAATAAAACCATCAATTTAGATACTCTCCCAGTGTGTGTCTCAAGTGAGACTGGCCTCATTGCTGGCATCAGGAATTAAGATTGCTAATGATCCAACAGACACAAAATCATAAGGCTGTGGAATTTGATGTGAACAGTGGTATGGGGAATTGCAGTGGATGATTATTACTTGTTGCCTTAGCAGTGTGATTTAGTGGGAAAAGCCCAAAATGGTGAAGTCAAAATGTGATTTTAGACAGGCCTGGCTGGTTACCCTGACTACATGGCCTTGTGAAACCTCTTTTTCCCATAGAGTTGGTACTACTTGCCTCATAGACTTGGAAGCAGAAATTGCAATAATGTATGTCCAGGGTCTTGGAGATGCCTAGAAGAGGTTGCAGCTAGCCAGATGTAGTGGCACAAGAGGGTAAACCTAGCACGCTGGGGAGGCCAAGGCAAGATGATAACAAGTTCGAGTCCAGCTTGGGCAACTCGGTGGGATCTTGTCTCAAAACTTAAAAAGATAAGATAGAAAAGGGCTGGGGATGCAGCCCATGGAAAGGCCCTGGATTCAATCTCTAGTACAAAAAAAAAAGCTCATTTCCTTCCTTCAAACATGACTATAAACTTTATGATGTTTCTTTAAAACTTGCCCAAGCCTAAGAAGATGTAGTACATGAAAAATAAACATAAAACAGTGCATCATAACTTTGTCTATTTTGCTTTGTGTTTCCAAGCTTCTGATGTAAATAATTTACAGTGTTAAAAATGGAGTTAACAGCAGGTCTTGGAGGAACCACAAGAAAATTCATTCCAGAAAGAAGGATTGTCTTTATGAGGGCCTGTTGAATGCAGGGAAATTTAGAATTAAGACAAGCATCTTTTGCATAGTTATTAATCCAGTTGGATAGGATTTTTAATAATTAAATAGTATTACTACAATATAAGTGATATTTTATTAAGCTTAAATGAAATGTACATTTTGGAACTTAATTTGAAGCATTGCCTGCTTGGTTCTTCTATTTTTCATAATTGTGTATGTTTGGAAAGTCTGTTTTCCTTTCTATATTGCATTATCTGCCTACATTTTCTTAGCCTTTTGCTTTATTTATGGGGACGTTATTTTTTATATTTTAAGGAAATTGATATGAGCGCTTTAAATGACAAACTCCGAAGGCGGCGTCAAAAATTTCTGACTAATCGCTAATGAAATCGCTGTAATAGATGAGGAAGAAAGCATAAATTGCAGGGGAAACATAGCTTCATTTCATAAACATGTCGTGTTTGTTTGACAGCTTCTGAAATTTTCTTTGTCATTTCGAAAATCAATACAAAATACAACTAAACACCAGACTTAGCTGTTTAGCCCGAGACAAAATAAAAGATTGAAAGCTCCCGAATCACCAGCTGTCGATTGCCGAAGATCATATTGCTTAATGCAATTACTTTTTTCCCTTCGTCCAAACATTACTCAGCCTCCATGATCTCTCACTAAGACCCAGCTGCACATACATTATGTCTATGAATTCACAGCACAGAGGGATGGGACAGCTGGCAGTTATCGGTTTGGTTAATCAATACAGACAGGATGGTGATGAGGGCCTAGAACCCGCTCTCCTCCCTCTCCTATCCTGAGAGTAAATTGTGTACTCCGGTTACCTAAAAAGCACCAATTAACTACCTATCTTTCTTTCTTCATCTTCTCTTTCTTCTCACAGACATTGAACTTGGAGGGATGATATTACCCTGCCCCTGGGTGGAAAGCTTCTGAAGAGCAGAGACTGTTCTGTATTTTTTCCTTCTTTAGTTTTGTGGCGCTCATGGTTACTGTCATTTGTCTGCCCCACCCCTACGTTCACTCTTCATCCTGGGGAGGCTACCCTGACATCTGAATTCTCTTCCCTTTAGCTTCCTGGTGATCGTTTGTTTATAGGAGACCCTGCCTGACATTGGCAGATGGAAGTAGGAGAGGTTGGGACTCAGTTTCCCCACTCACTCCTTGCTTTGCCTCTGGAGTGTGATCAGTAGCGAGCTGTGTCTTCCACCAACTCTGGATCTGCTACTGTTTGGGTCTGGGCTGCCCCACATATTAAAGGGTTTTTCTCCAAAGGAGCGCTTTTTCGGAAGTGCTAGACCCTTTAAGAGGTAAGGCCTCATGAGAGAGCTTTAGGTCATTGGGGGTGTTCATTTAAGGGTGCAGTGGGACCCTGGTCCCTTCCTCTTCCTCTCCTGTGACTTATGTCGTTGCTTCACCCTGCCCTTCCACCGCGATGTCTTACCCCACAATGAGGCCAGCCCACGTGCACTGAAACAGCAGCCTGTGAGCCAAAATAAACCTTTCCTTTTCATGGGCCGCCTTCTCTCTGGTGTGTTCCAGTGACAGAAAGCTGACTAACCAGCTCCTGCCAGGCCACCCCTCTTCTGTGGCTCCCGCTGTTATTTCCTCCTCTGCCTCTTCAGAGCACTCTCAGCATCCTGCCTCGGCTGGTTTCAGGGACCTGCAATTTGGCTCCCTCAGTTGCTCCGTATTTTGTACCTGCCCCTCTTATTTTTTTTTTCCCAGTTCTAGCAGGGATGGAACTCAGGGCCTTGCGTTGAACTATATTCCCAGCACTTCTTTTATTCTTGATTTTGAGGCAGGTTCTCACTACATCTCTAAATTGCCCCTACAGGACTTAAACTTGCTATCTTCCTACCTTAGCCTCCTAAAGTGCTGGGATTACAGAAGTGTGACCCCCAAAGCCCGGTTTCTAGCCCCTTCTGAACTTCTCCTGATCATCTTTGATTCTGCTTCCTGCTAGTTCCCTGGCTGACACAGGAGGGATTTAAAAATATAAGTTTAATTTATATATAAGTGAATGAAAATGAATAAAGAAAACATGTATGCAACTCAGCAGAATGGAATCCAGCGAGGAGCTGGTTGCTTTTCCCTGTTGTCAGCGTGCATCATTCCAGGATTGGAACACCTCCCTGTTTGCTCCTTTTCCCAACCAGCCCCTGAGCAAGCAAGGCAGGGACCAGATCTCTTCTGCTTCTTCTCCTTGTCTTGTCTCCAGAGCCTGGTGCTGTCAAGAGCAATGTACTGAATGAATGAAGGCATTCACAGCTGAGCCTGTTCAATGCTGTCCCTCACAGGGCTCCGGAACCCTCCTTGCCTATTCTGATCTGAGGGCTTTTAGCTTAAGGATTAAGGAGAAGCCACTAAGGCAATTTGACCCAAGGGTGGAACAGCTTGACCCCTGTTTCCTGCAGCACAGAGTAGTAAAGGGTGCTTGAAGAGAACACACTCTCTTGCACAAGGCTCACGAGGTGTGCCCTGGGAAACCTCATCTGGAGATTGTGGCTGTGGCCTGGGTGATAATTGGGAAAGATACTGTTGCGGAGCAGCGGCTGTAGCTGTGGACCAGCAGAAGCCCAGGCCCCAAAAGCCTGATCTTCCCCCATTGCCTGGGGGAGGGGCATGAGAGAAGGTAGCCAGAAACCAGCTGGGTGATTTTGCTTTCCCATGACATTCAGTAGTAACACAGCTTTGAAGCCCAGATCTGAAGACAAGGTGCATGAGAACTCCCAGTTTACGGAAGGAACTTACTCAAAGTATAATTTTTAAAAATTTATTTGGTGGGGGTGGGGAAAAGGTAGTAACTCTGAGCTTTAAGGACTCCATGTTCGTTAAATCTTGGACATTGATATCTCTTCGGTATGGTCATCTCCAAAAAGACTGGGGCAGGGAAGTGAAAGCAGTCCATGCTTCAGAGCAGAATGGGATGGGGGTTGAGGCCTGGCTCTGGTGCTATCTAACATATCTCCCTGAGTGTCAGTTTGCTCATCTCTAAAGTGGCCGTATACTGCATTTGCTCAGTACTGATAGGCTTAACATTTGTGAATTCCTGAGATCAACCCTACAGGTCTGGGTTAACTTGCGGTTTTACCAATGCCAACATGTAAAATGTGGTAATCTGGTAACTTTCTCTGAGCTACCTCATTACTGCATGCCCACTGAGGGGGTGGACCTACGCTAGGTACCATGTGCTCTGTAACTTCACGATTTGGAGGAAGGACTAATGTAAAACTGTAGTGGGGAATGAATTAGGTAATGCATGCACAGTGTCTGAGTGCCATGTGTAATTACCCAGATGCTCCATTCTTGGAGGCTGGGACTTATCACTGGTTCCACTTTGATGTTATCAATCCGTCCCTGATAGGCTGAGATCACCTCAAGTCCTCTGGCCAGTCCAAGGAGGACAGGCTCAGGTTCACCCATGGGAAAGGTGGTCCCCACAGGTCAGGGTAGTTGTAGGCTCCTAGGCTCAGAACCCCTGACTTTTGGGTGGGCTGAAAAAAAGGGAATTAGAAAGAAAATGATACAGAAGTCAAGTCTACATGGCTTCCTTCCTGCCCTTGGTGGCTTCTAGCTCTTGGATGGTTTAACATAATGGAAATAGATATCGAGGGACTGACCTTTGGATGTGCATCAGAAAAAGAGGAAGACTGAGGGCAATAACCTAGACCCTCTGGTGTCCCTTCCCTCTTCCCTGTAGTCTGTGGCAAAGACTCTGTCCTAGAATCCAACCTCACCTTTGTCTGTAATAGATTTTAGGGGCTCTGGGGTCTCATCATGGTTCAGTTACCCCATTTCCTTATTCCCTTTATATCACCATCACCAACAGTCCTGGCATATGCCAGGTGTTTTAATAAGTATTTGATGAATTCAAGAAGGAAGAAAGGACCCAGGTTCATTTCTCAGCAGAGTCAAATCTCTAGGATCATGAGGTCAAAGTCAATCCTTCTGAGCAGTTTGTGTTCAAGGACTCTCATTCTCTGTATTTAAGCATGGACCTGCAATCCCCGTACTCTGAGGCTGAAGCGGGAGGATTATATGTTCAAACCCATCCCAGGGCAATTTAGCAACTCAGTGAGACCCTGTCTCCAAATTAAAAAGTAAAAAAAGACTGGGAATGTAGTTCAGTGTGAAAGCCTTGTGTTCAATTCCCAGTACCAGGAAAAATAAAATAGAATGAAATAGCAATGACGGCCATTGTGGAGGTGAGTGATCAGCCTAGCTCTGATTTTCCACAATTTCCTGAGTGCGTTTCAAACTTCTGGCGCCAGTGAAAAGATCTGGGTGAGGCCTGGAGCCAGCATTAGGCCATCAGCAAGCTGTGAACCTGATAAAATCCTAACAGTCCCAGAAGCCAAGCTGGACCAGGGCGTGAGATCATCGGATGCCTCAGATACTTGAATCAACTTGTTCGCAGCCTTCCCCATACTGTTTTTCATAATTCATGATTCACATGAGATTTTTAACAACAAAAACATTCAGATTAAATTTTTATATGAGATGTTTTTCACTTCTTATACAAGCCTTATCAACTATTTTGATCACAAAAAAACCTCTGCCCACCTCTGTAATTATTTAAGGACTTTTTTTTAAGCTTGTTTTTCTACTTAATTTGATTCAGAGATAGGAACTCTGGGTATTGGAAGGTGGCATTAAACTGCGGCTTATCAGGTGACTCAGCTAACTTGATGATACAATTTGCTTTCATTGGTAGGACAGAACATCATGTATTATGTTTTAAAAAGTTGCAGCAATTCCTAAAGTCAATTTCCCCTCCTGCCTGAATAGCCCGTCTCTTTTGATTTCACACCCATGGTGTCCAGCAGTGTAAGAGATGTATCATAATTTTGGTGAGAATATCATGTCCTTGAACAGAGTGACTTCACCAGTTCCCCAGTCAGTAGTAAGACAGCACCTCACTGTAATTTTTCTTGTCATTGTAAAACCTGCCATTGATCTTTAAGTCTCTATTGTCACTTACTGATGCTTCAAGAGTGAAGCTTATACCCAAACATCTTCAAATGAGAGAGAGAGAGAGAGAGAGAGAGAGAGAGAGAGAGAGAGAGAGAGAGAATTTAAAAATAAGGAGGACTTGGTTAGGTGGATTTTTAACTCAATTTTTCAAACTTTGTGAAAAGGTTGAAAACTCAAACATTGTCTTTCTTCTTCTTGTGACAGAAATGTCCAATAACACAAATATTTTAAAGCACAAAGCTTATCCCTGGGGCCGGGAATGTAGCTCACTGGCAGAATGTTTGCTTGCCTAGCATTCATGAGGCCCTAGATCCTAGCTTCAATCCTTAGTGCTGAAGAATGAAAGGAAGGAAGGAAGGGAGGGAGGAAGAAAGGAAGGAAGGACAGAAAGAAGGAAGGAAGGAACAGTACACTGATGGCCAACAGAGTTGAGTGTTTTCCCAGGGAAGGCTTTTCCACCAGGGAAGTTAGCCACCTCATTCAAAGTCATGCCCTACCCTGAGGACAGTCAATATCTCAAAGGCTGGTCAATGTAGGGGACTTAAAGACCCAACTCCCAGGGCAGGAATATAGCTCAGTGGCACAGTGCCTGCCTGGCAAGCATGAGGTTCTGAGTTTGATTCCTGGTACCAATGAATAGATAAGTAAATACCCAACTCCCATGTCCCAGGACAATTCTGATGGTGACCCCATGAGATTGGGCAAGGCCTTTTCTGTGTTACTTCACAGAAGCTGCGTCTTTCCCCACTCAAGCCTGCTCCCCGTCCCTTTGAAAGTATTGACCCTGAAGTATTGATCCAGTAAGCTGCCTGCACTTGACCCTCTGTCTGAATCTACTTCTTGCAGAACCTGAGCCCAAATCTGTATTTCCCAAGGCCTGCTGTTGACTTAGGTGCCCAGGGAAATCTACGAATTGCTTCCACATAGCCCCTGACTGATGCCACCGGGCCTCTGGCCTCAGTCCTCCAAGGTGTTTCCAGAAAACTCTCCTTTCAAAGGAGCTGCAGTTGA
Organism: Hydrochoerus hydrochaeris; assembly: GCA_004027455.1. Taxonomy (NCBI): domain Eukaryota; kingdom Metazoa; phylum Chordata; class Mammalia; order Rodentia; family Hydrochaeridae; genus Hydrochoerus; species Hydrochoerus hydrochaeris. The sequence goes on along the minus strand of PVLA01002780.1, from coordinate 155,143 downwards.
ATTCATGACAGCATCCATGTATAGGTCCTCTATGGACCATGGATTCCCTTATGATGCACTCAGTGTCTTCCCCTGTCCCCCCAACACCGCGATGCAGCACGGGGTGTCCTGCCATCTCTGATATGAACTACAAAGACAGTGGCCAAAGGACTACAGATTCCCTTGCAGCACTAGTGTCACATGCTATCCGGAGGCTGCCAGAAGGGTTGAGGCGTAGAGGATTATGGGGTGGGGGGAGCTCCAGAACGGCAGGTGTCTGTTTAGATCCAGTCAAGGTGCTGGTGGCTGCTTGAACACAGGTGGACTCCTTTGCTAGTGAGTGAGTTTAGACTCACGTAGGATCTGGGAAGAAAACTACAAATACTCAGCCTCCCCACCCAAGGGCTGCCAGAAATGCACACACAGGATACAGTTATACACAATGTTCTGTGAAAGCAGCATCATTATACCTATCTTTTTGAGAGAGAGAGAGAGGGTCTCACTATGTAGTTGAGACTGGCCTTGAACACACTATGTAGCCCAGGCTGGCCTTGAACTCACAGTGATCCTCCTGCCTTAGCCTTCTAAGTGCTGGGATGACAGGTGTGCAGCGCCATACCCAGCTATTATACCCATTTCGAAGATTGGTAAAAGAAATACAGAGAGACTGATGTCCTACTCAGAGCTGGGGGAGCTTGAATCGGAACCTAGAATCTGGACCTCTATATCTCAGGCTTTGGCCGTAGGGAGAGGGAGCAATCACTCAGCCTTGAGCTGCTCCAGGCTGCACACAAGATAGAAATAGAGGTGGAGTGGGAGCCTAGACCACACTTTGCCCACAAGAAATGCAACACATTTTCAGAGTTGAAATTTACATAGTTCTTTATTCATGAAATGATGAACAGCTGCTATTTTGCTGCATTCCCAAGAAGAGTTGAAAAGGCAGAAAGGAAGAGAACAGACACGTTAGGCAAACTCCATCTGCCCCTTGTGTCTAACACTTTTTTCCCTGCAGATAGCAGACAATGGGGTTACCAGATGTCATTGCCTGCTCAAGAAGGACCCAGAAATGTGAGTGACTGACCGTGAAGCAGCCAGTACCAACCAACACCTCTCTTTATTTATGTATTTTCTCCAAATACACTCACTCCTCATCACTTCCGGGTCATCCTGAGACAGAGGCTTGTTCCTGTAGATTGCAAGTACCTGCAGGTTCTCAGATGTCACCCTGGTCTAGAGTAATACCCACCCTCAGGGCTGCCTCTGGACTTGCTAAGGGGACTGATGGGCCTTGCAGAGTACTGAGAGGACAGTTGTTAGCTCTTCTTAAGGAGCAGTAAAGCCAGAAGTCACCCAGGCAGTGGGGTCAGGTGTGGCCTCTTTGCCATTACTTTGTGACCTTGGAATGTGACCATAGGCTAAGTACTATGCGAAGTTCCTCTAGCCCTCCTTGTTATTTTGAAGCCCCTTTTCCAATTGTGGGTACTCCAAATGCCACCAACCAGCCAAGAAAGGAGGTGGGGGTGGGACCTATTCTGGCTTTTTGTATAAGGTTCAAAATATCTTGGCAGGAGTACCTGTACCCCAAATCTACCTCTGCCCCATGTTCTCCTTGCAGTAAACACCCAATGTACACGGGTGTGCCTGCTTCTCCTGAGGCCACCCAGAGTCACCGGGGTCAGGAGGGGCTCTTTCTCCCATCACAAGGGGATTGAATGGCAGAGACACAACCACCTGTTCCCTGTGCCAAACCATGATTATCTTTCCTTTGCCATGGACTTGACCGTGAATCTTTATTCTAAGGTCACACCATGGCTTCTCGAGGACACTCCAGACAGCACATTACAGAAAACCATCCCAACCTACATTTTCCTACAAGGGGAAGCTGGGATAGATCCATTTGAAATGACTCTTGGACATTCCAGGGGCCCTGATAAGAGTAAGAAAGGCCAGAGCCATCAATACCCAAGGTAACGGAAGGTCATTTTCTTTTTTTCTCAGAGCAGCCTGCCTCTCCACACCTGAGGCTGAAATGAAAGCAGGGAGGGGCACATTCTGAAGGATGTTGTAAGGTAGATCATTTACCCCATTTTCTTTGCCAATGCAAGCACTGGGCTGCCATGTCTGGACATCAAAATACCAGGATAGTGACAGAAGGATATCCTCTTATCTTCTTGTAGATGTTAGTGCTCCACGCCTCTGTTTTTTTTTTTTTTTAGAGAAATATGACAAAAGCCAGGGCTGGTGGGTGGTGCATCCCTGTAATCCCAACCCTCTGAGTAGCTGAGGAAGGAGGACCACAAGTCTGGCTCAGCCTGGGTGAGTTAACAATTTAGTGAGACCCTGTCACTAAATGAAAAACAGAAAGGACTGGGAGTGGAGCTCAGTGGGAAGGCTCTGGGTTCAATCCCCACAGGGGAAAAAAATAAGAGACGGGGATTAAAAGAGACAGAGAAATGAACTGTGAAGTCCTGTCTGTCTCTTACTGAGCCAGAGACACCAATCCCAGGTGGGCTGGGGGTTTGTTGATGATCTTTGACTTTAGTGATTTCAAAGCAAGAAAAGAAACTTAGACACTATTTTGTCTCAGTGTCAGGTTCAATGCCAGGCAATTAGGTGACTAGGAGAAGCTACTTTCTGATAGGAAAGAGTGAGCACCCAGACAGTACCCATGGGAAAAGGGCGTGGGACCCATTTTCTGGATTTTAGCATGAACACCAAGATTTCCAGGCTTGGAGTCTTCTGGTAAGACAGAAAGACCAGGAGCCAGGGATCTGGGCAGCTCTGAGTTCCACCCCATCACCCACCAGCCATGTGACCGTAAGCTAGTCATTTTGATTCTCCAGTCCTCAGTTTCCTCTAACGCTAGGAGACAGTCAGGACACACCCTCCTGTCATGATTGCTCATCACAGTTGAGACAATGAGTATAAAAGCATTTTGCAAACTGTCTGGGTGTAGCTTGGAGCCTCCTCAGGAGTAGGAAGATGGTGGGTTAATTTCTTTTTTGAGAGTCTGGGACTCCCTGTTATTCCTCTATAGGCACAGGGCAGGCCTGGTCAGCAGTTTGCAGTCTGTCTCATGCCATCAATTAACAAAGAGGAGCTGAGCAGAGTGGTGGATCCCTATAATCCCAGTACTCTGAGAGGCTAAGGCAGGAGGAGTGTAAGTTTAAACCCAGCCTGGGCAACTTAGTGACTTAGCAAAACCCTGTCTCAAAATAGGAAATACAAAGGGCAGAGGATGTGGCTCCCTGTAAAGGCCCTGAGTTCTATCCCCACTACTGCAAAAAGTGTAAACAAAACCAGGAACAAATAGGACCCCTGTGCTGAGCTAGCCATCAGGGTGGACTGGAGCGCTGTCAGTGGAAAAAATGAATAGCGGCTCCCAGTTTCCCCACAGCTTGGTTACCTTTCGCTGCTACATGGTGAGATCTCATTACCTGCGATAGACAGACTTGCTTAGCTGTGGACAAGAGAACCCAGGGGCCCAGCGACACCCCAATGGGAATAGTCCTTGGTTGCTGGCAGGCGTGTGGAAAGGGACAGTACTGCAATCACTACCTGGATCCTGGCTTTTCATCACCATTGCTAGATTAGAAGGGACCCCAATCAGATGGTGGAGGGCCAGACCCAGGCTTGAAACTGCAAGGTGCTGGAATTCAGGTTCCCCATTCTTTATGTTCATGTGGCGTGATGAGCAAACCTTCAGCAAAGCCCTCATCCCACAAGCCCCACTGCTGTGTGACAACACCCGTTGTGTCACCCTTCAGAATGGTCTCTAGAGGGATTGGTTCAAAGCCCACCTGTCCTTTTCTCACAGGTACATAATATAAAAGCCAACCACAGTCTCGACCCCACCCCACCCCCACCCCAGTCTAGCAATTGAACCCAGGGCCTTCTCACAGAGCTACATTCCCAGCCCTTTTTATTCTTTTTAATCTTGAAACAGGGTCTCACCAAGCTATCCAGGTTAGGCTCACACTTGCAATCCTCCTGCCTCAGCCTCCCAGAGCATTGGGTTTGATAGGTGTGCCAGCATGCCCAGATAAAGCACAGTATGTTTTTTACTATTATTTTTCTAAACCATAGCTCAGCCTGAGCCAATAGCTATTTGCAAGGCTGGCTTCTTCCAAACCATTCAGAGTGACTGGCACATTACTGCCTACAGCCTGTCCTATCACATGTGACCTGGGGAATCACATCAGGGCCCTTCGCAGCTCCCGGCTGCCAAGCTCCACACTGTAAGGGTGTTGGCCACTCCTAGAAGTGGGGTCCAGAAGGAGGAGTTGGCCCCAGAGAGCAGGACCCCCTGTGCCCTAAAACCATGAACACTCCTTACAGAGTGTTCCTTACTGACCTTTCAGATGGGGTCTCAGGGGAGACTGCAGCACTTAGACAGCCACCGTGGCCACTCTGCTGTTGGTCCCCATAGAAGCTGACATGGCCCACAGTGGGCCACAAGGCATGGATTGAATGACTTGACTTCCTGCCAGGCCCTGAGCTAGTGGGGAAAAACTGCAGTGGCTTCCTCACCCTTGTCCTCTTGCCAGCTCCTGAGACCCATCTGCTACTTTAAGGTAGCGGGAAGGAAATGAGTGGGGAAAGACCGAGAGGTGCCTAGAGGGGATGCTTCGGGGGGCCCAAGGAGTGGACTGCTGCTTGATCCTGCTCCTTGGCCCCCAAGGCTGCCTCTGCCAAAGCTACCAGCCCTTGCTGAGGACCGATCCTGTATCCTGGCCAAGCCCCCAGCTCTGTGACAGCCTTTTCCTCATTCTGTTCTTTTACGAAGGTTCCATTCAATGCTCTGCCACAGATGCCTCGTGCATCAGTCCAACGCTAAAAAGACACAGGGAGTGAAATTCCTGCCATATGTTAATACACATGTTTCAGTTTCCATAAATGCTCAATGTGGTTTTTATGATACTCGGAACGGTGGTGTTTATACCATTTTGAGGGGCTTCGAATTCAAATGCGCAAATGATTTTTTACAAGATGTGATTCAAGGATGAACCACAGTTAGGGTTGCCTGCCAACCAGATGGAGGAGGCTCTTGGCTGCTTGAAGCAAAGCCCTTCCATCCCCGGCCTCCTCTTCCTTTTTCTGGCCCTGGTGCTGTATGAACCGGATCTGGTCAGGACCAGGCTCTTTGGGGGCCAGAGTGTGCGTGGCTGGCAGAGAACCATCCGGGCCCTCACAGGCCCTTTGTGATCACGTGAGCTGGCAGGACAGGAAGTGGGGAGGGTGTCACTGAGGAAGGGTCTGGATGGGGCTGAGCCAGAAGAAAGAAGAGAAGATAGGGCAGGGAAGTGTAAGGGGACCACGGGAATTCCCGGGGTGGGGTACACTGAGGCAGGCTCAGGTGAGGAGAGGAGGGATGGCCCTGTGGTAGGCAAAGCAGTTTACATCCCTGCTGCTTCAACCCCCGCCCCACCCCACAGGCCTCATTTCCTTCTCTCATTTGCATATCTAGAAAATCCCTACTGATCTCTCAAACTCCAGCTCCTGCCTTCTCTGACTGGTGCCCCTGCCTCCCAGTGTCCTGTCCCTGGGTCACGCTCCATGGGCTGTGGACATCTCTCCTGGAGATCCTGAGGACCTGCTTGTCCTTTGCCTGCTGCCCCCTGAGCCTGGCCCAGAATGGAGGAAGGCAGAGAGGGTGGCTGTTCACTCCCAGCACCCGTTGGGGAACCTGGGTGTGTGCCACAGGGATATTTCCTTGTCCTTCTCCTGACTTTCTTTTTCTTTTTTTTTTTAATTGGCACTGGGAATTGAACTCATGACCGCATGCTTGCAAGGCAGGCGCTTATGCGGCTGAGCTAAATCCCCAGCCCCTTCTCCTGACTTTCTATCTCATCAGGCCCAGGGGTCCCCCAGTGGCTCTGCTGAGCTCAGCAGCTCTCAGCTGGCTCCTTGTCATCAGCCAAGAAGTAGGAAGGTCCCCAGCCCATCCTGGTCAGGCTCACAGCGCAGGATGCCATAGGCTCTGGGTGTGGCCAGCTCGCTGCTGCACCTATGTCTCTGAGGTGTCCTTTACAGGTGTCCAGCAGAGCCTAAGGGATTCCAGGTGCCCAGGCTGACCAGCCCAGTCCCAGACCCTCCTCCTGCTCTGTGGACTGTATCTGGCAACCTCCCCTGGAGCCTGGGTGCCAGACACCTCTGTCCTTGGTCTCCCCTAAGTTTGCCTTCGCTTGTCTGAGTCTGTTCCTGACAACATCTTGGAGCTTGTATGCTCTGTGGGGGAGCCTGTTGTTCTAAGGGAGCCTAGGGGTGTGCATGAGGGCGAGAAGGGGCATCTCTGTTGTTTTAAAACAGCGTCTGTGATATTTGGAAATCGGTATCCTCTGCCTCTCAAAAGGGCTTTTTCCCAAGGGACCAAGGGGCCAGGGGACGTCATCTTAGATCATCAATTTCCTTCAGGGGGATTCACGTATATGTTGCCTGTAATTATGGTTTGATAATGATATAATTTATAGCATGTATATCATCATCAGTGAGTGACTGGACAGGCTGGCAGGCGAGAAGGGCGCAGCCATGTCATAAGCTTGTAAAAAGGTAATTATATTTCTTTCTGATGTAGCTTTTGCCTACCTGGTCGGATGGGGGTGTTGTGAAATGGGTGAGGAGGGACGAGTGCCAGGCTCGTTGGCGCTCCACGAGCGGGGAAGGAAACTGCCTTCGGAGGCCACGCCGGCTTTTGGGGGATCTGGAAGCAGAATCTGAGTTGGGAACCAGTGAACTTATGGGAAGGGACCCTGCAAACACCCCAGTTTAACATAGAAAGGGAACTCCCCCAAACAGAGCCTGGCCACCCACCTGGGTGGGACTGGCTTGGGAAGAAGTTAGAACGGTCCCCGGTTCCCAGAGCCCCCAACACTGTTGCTCTTGAGACCCGAAGTCAGTGTTTCTCATCGCCTCGCTGCCCCTTGGGGAGTTTGGGGCTGGAGAGATGCCTGTCACGTCCCCTGGCCTGATGGAATCTCCTGGAGTGCAGATCTGGGCAGAGTTGGGTGGAGCTGGAGTGATGCTGGCGGAGATTGGGTTTATCTGCCTGCCATCGCCCATTCCCAGTAATAAGCGAAGCTGCAGAAAACCCTTGGCCTGAGATATAATGGTGTAATGTAATTATGGTAATGATACTTTGTAGTTCTCTACAGCCTTTCATCTGTGGAACCCCAAGTCCTTTATAAACAGTAATTAATTCCCATAACTCGGCGATGAGGTAGGTAAGCATCATCATCCCCATTTTACAGATGAGAAAGCCAAGACACAAAGTGGTAGGCGGTTAGCTCCCAGCCCCCACCCCCCAGGAGAAGCACTGTGGCGGCCTCATCCACAGAGGAAGGGTGTCCAGTCCCGGGCTGGGCCCTGCCGTACAAAGAGCCCCTTGTGTACCTGGATGTACCTCACGGGGCCTCCAGGGGCATTTCTCTGCACCGACCCATGGTGGCCCTCACTGGAGCCCTGTGTGCCAAAGAGATTCGAGACACCTTTTGGATCTGCGGTGGCTCCTGGCAGCTTGGCCCTGGAAGAGACTTTCAGACTGAATATAAGCTCAAAGCCAGGTGTGGTGGTGCAGGTCTATAATCCTAGCATTCTGGGAGGCTGAAGCAGGAGAATCACAAGTTGTGAGTCCAACCTGGGCAATTTGGTGACTTAGTGAGACCTTTTTTCAAAAAAGGGCTAGGGATGTAGCTCAGTTCAAAGGCCCTGGATTCAACTCTCAATATTGGAAAAAAAAAAAAAAAAAAAAGCCCACCCTGTATCAGAGAAAAACCCTGCTTCAATCTCCTCTTGCTCCTGTCCATCTGTCATAGTGTCCCTGACGCACTCAACCACCTCCTCACCCCACTGAAAACACAGTTATTCCCCAGGTCCCATCATTCCTGCATGTTATGCCTCCTTATTGCCACCAAGCTAAGCCTGATAGCACCTCAAATAAGTAACCCAGGTGCCTCTTCTAGAAAGGACTCTCAGGCAGACAATTTATCCAGTTCTGGTCCAGGTCTGATGACCATGTGATGCTAGGTGTGCTATCTCCCTCTCTGGGGCTCCTTTCTCTCACCTGTGGATGACGGGGTGGGGTGCCACTCTGTGATTCCCCTCCTGCTCATGTCTCTTTCCACCCACCCTGCTGTCCATCCATCCATCCATCCATCCATCAGCTTTCTGCACCATGGGCCTGCCTGTGACTTTGCTGACACACTGCAGCCACTTCCCTAGCCGGAGACAAGCCCAATTCCCTGAGCCTATCACTTAAGCCTTTGAAGGCTCCCTTGTTCAATCTAGGACTCTCCTAGGCTACTGTCCTTCCTGACTTCCTAACATTGGCCACAACCTGCTCCCTCCTCAAATGCTGTCTCTCTGATCATGCTCTGTGTAAAGACCAGAGATTCACGGCCTAAACTCCTATCATTCTGCAAAGCTCGGATATATATATATATATATATATATATATATATATATATATACTCTGCTTTCTCTTCAGATCTAACCAAGCTCAGCTACTTCTCTCATGTGCTAGGAGATGGCTGTGGAGTTAGGCCACATTAGGAGAGGTCCAGTGTCTATAAAAAGGGAAGTGACGGCTCTGTGAAGTGTCGTTAGAGAGCAGGCTGGTGAGGAAGCTTCCTCGTGTGCAGAATGGCAAGGAGACTCGAGATCTTTACACTGGGAAGAGACTCCGAGGAGAGAAGACCTTCCATCGGGTGAAGAGAGGTCACTGCAGGAGGTCACAAAGGGCCACACATGTAGTGTCCAAGGAGGCACTGTGAAGCATAAAGGATATCAGGATGCGAAAGGAGTACAAGGAACACTTTTCCATCAGAGTTGCTGGGAAATGACTATGAGTCGCCTGTTACTTACCACCTACCGTGGTGGAGGTTGAGGACAGGCTGGGGGATGTCCTCTTTCAGCCTCAGGACCTGTGGCTGGGGTGGGTCCTGCTTGGGTGGCCAGGTCAGGTTACTCACCTGGTGCCCTTTGCTTCTGACCTTGACAGACAATCATCTATAAAGCCCAGTGTGGCCTCCAGGGCTTGCTGCGTGTCCTTGAGCTTCAGTGGGTGTTCTGAAAGAGGAGGCTAAAGACCAAGGGTTGCTCAACCTGTTGGACAACATTCCTGAAGAACAGACTCCAGATCAGAGCCCCAGCCACCTGGGATCACAGCCTCTCTGAGCACTAAGGACTGGCTAGGCACTGCTTGCCTATGACGGGGATATTTTCCTCCATGGCCCACTGAGGACCGCGTAGAACAGAGAAAATGACAGAACTCTGAATCAGGAGGCTGCGGTTTGAGTCTCTGCACTGACCCTTAGTAGCTGTATGGCTTTGGGGAAGTTCTTCAAGCTTCCAGCGCCCAGAGTTCAGGGTTCTGAGTGTCATGGGGTCTGCCTCAGTGAGTGGCTGGTTGGTGGGATATTTAAGTAGGAAATAGACAGAATTACAAGCTGTCTACGATTATACCTGGGAGGTAAGAGAGACTTTCTAGGATGAATCCTTAGGAGCTAGTGCTCGGGCTGGATTGGGAAGGGAAAGACCTCACTATGTTCTGAAAAATGGGTTCAATTCATTCATGCATTCATTCATTCACTGGATAAATGTTCGGGTGAGCATTTCTTTTGTGTTTTATTTTGGGGGAGTATTTTGGGGAAGGGTTGTGGTTTTTTGTTTTTGCAGCTCTGGTGATGAATCCAGAGCCTCCCGAAGACTAGGCTCAAACCCAACTGCTGAGCTACACTCCCAGCTCTACACAAGCAGCTCTCAGATGTCATGCTTTGTTCCAGACACCGGAAGACAACGAATGAAACAGTCACTGCCACCCCAGCTATTTTATTCACAGGAGGGAAGACAGAGAGTAAAGAAAATACCACAATTAGCACAAAACTTGTTCTCAGGGAATGGGCAGAGCTGGGAAGAGGAACAAAGCAGTGCCAGAGGGATGGGGAAGAGCCCCTCAGTGAGCCTTCTTGTGAGCAGGGAGTTGTGCATATGAGGAAAATGCCCTGGAGGCTCGGAGAGGATGGGTCTTGCAGGCAGAGGCAGCAACAGGTGCAAAGGTCCCATGGTGGGCACTTGGGCAAGGTTCCTTCCCTGTTGGGTCCACAGTGGGCATGCAGGATGAAGCCCAGAGAAGGGAAAGTGCTAGTGCCTGGCCACCTCTGTCAACGGATTTCATTCCTTCTTCTTCTCTGGACACCTGTCTATCTCATGAAGAGTTAACCTGAGCTTCAGTGGTGGCCAGTTTGCAACCTGGAGGCAGCCCAGGGCCTGTGGTGTAGGACTGGGAGCAGGAAGCCAGGGACTGGACATCGGTTCCTGCTGGTCAGCACTGGAGAGGTGGGGGCAGCTCATGTAGATGTGGCCCCTCACTCTCCCTGGTCCTGGCTGCTGTAAGGACAGCCCTCAAAGTGGACGCCATGGCTGGCGCAAAGTCCTCCTTGATTCCCTAATGTGCAAGACTCCTCTGTCTCATGGGTAAGGCAGGGAGCTGCCCCAGGATTCCTGGAAATCCAGCAAGCCAGGGCTCGCTCCTGGACTGCCCCAAATCAGGGTGGCTCCTGCTCCTCAAAGAACTTATGACATCTAATGAAAAACATTGAGCCTGCCCTCCCAGGCCCACTGAGGAGATCTTTCAGACCAGAGTGTGAGGCCGCCGCCTGGGCAGCCAAGGAGGTCCCAGCACTCCAAATGGACACTTCCTGTATAGAATGAAAAAAAGGCCTGTTGTGATCCTGCAGGATTCCATAGGGTTAAAAATCAGACGGACATAAGCATGATGACACACTATGGGAAAGCGCTGGTGATCACATGGTGCCATGACCAACCACCTCCGGTTTTGTTTTTTTTTTCAGTAATAAGGATTAAACCCAGAACCTTCGTACTGAACTGCATCCCCAGTTGTTTTGTACTTTTTACTTTGAGACAGGATCTTGCTAATAAGTCAGTAAGTTACCCAGGCCCGGCTGGAACTTGTGATCCTCCTGTCTCAGCCTCCCACAGTGCTGGGATTGTAGGTGAGCATCACACCGACTATCGGGTTGGTGTCCACTGGAAAAATTACCAGGATAAAACTGGGGCTCTGGGTGCCTTACTTTGCCTTGTCTGTGATCTTCAGTCTCCTGAGTGGACCTCAAACTTTAAGTTTTGGGAATCTTAGAAATGTGCTCAGGCTTCTTGAGTAAGTCTGGGATCTAAGGACCTGCGTTTCTAACAAGCTCTGACATCAAAGAAAAAGTGAACAGCCCCAGCCCTTCTTATGTTTTAGGATGAGACAGGTTTGCATAGGGTTTCTAAGTTGTCCAGGCTGTACTTGAACTTGGGATCGTCTGCCTCTGTTGGTAGGCAGAAATATTACAGGTGGTTAATGCGGAAGACAACTGTGATTGGAGGGGCATTTACTGAAGGCCAGGCTTGGAGGGAAAAGGGAACTTACTCACTCATCTACTTTCCCTCGGGATGAAAGGCAGTGATTGCTATTCTGAAGAGGCATCAATCACCTTGGGTTGGGGACCAAACCTCCTTAACCCACCCCTTCCAGGAAAGTCCTCATCCCTCCTAGGTGTGCTTGCTGCCTGACTTGCTCCCCCATTGGATCCCCACTTAATCAATATTACCCAAGCGCAGATACCTGTTATATACTTATTGGTTGACCACAGTTTTATCCTACCTCACACCCCTCATATGATTTTCTATTGGGTCGATATTACCTAAGCAACTATACTTACAATCTTATTGATTGGTTATAGTTCTGTCCTACTTGAAACTGCCTCACCTCCTGGCTATGTTCAGTAAACACCCTTGAGAAGCAGGGTTGATGAGCACCCCATTTTCCGGCCCCCTTCTGTCCCCTTTAGATAGACGCTTTCTTTCTCTCAATACATTCTTCCTACTCTTAACCTCCAGTGCTCCTACAGTTCATTCCTGGATTTTGGAGAACACGAACTTGGCATTTCGGACATCTACAGCAGGCTGGGAGTTATATTTCCCCTACAGTGTACACCACCAACCCTGGCTGAATTCTGGAACTTTCCACCGCCTCCCCAGTACAACCAGCCCTTACCCCCACTCTCCTCTGCCACCTCCTCTTCCCGGCCAGCCGCCTGTGGACCTGGGTTTTGTTTTCTGCTCATCACGCCTCGCTCTGGGCCACCCCTCCACAAGCGGTCAGGAAGTGCTTGGAGGAGCAGAGGGTCTGCGTTCCTGGCAGCTGCGACCTCCCTGTTGATTCCGCATTGTAACAAGAGAGATGATTATCTATTTTGAGCCTGATCATCCAGTTGTTTCCATAGATACCTGATCATAATGACTAATTAAATGAACAAGGTTTTCTATTTTATTATCTCTTTGATAGGAGGGGAAGAAAAAGTCCAACCTTTTATTCAATTCAAATGTTCTTTTCTGGAAACGTTAGTAGTCTTTTATGGTTCCCAGAAAGATCACATAAAGAGAAACTAGATTTTTTCTTATAATACGGTTTTGTGTTTATTCCCAAAGATGGTAATAGGTGAAATTCTTGATTAGCACCCTGTCTGAAAGTTTGTTTATACATTCATCAAACAGGCCCAGTGGCCCCTGGGGAAGGGTGAAGAAGACATAGTCTAGTTGAAGACATAGGGGAGCAAGTAGACTCAGACTCAGTGTGGTATGTGCCAGGACGGAGGTAGCCCAGGAGGTGCAGGGAACACAAAGGAACCATAGAAGTCTCTGCAGCTGGACTTTGGTTTTGTTTTGTGGAATGAATAGGAGTTCGTAAATGAGAAAAGAGGACAGTGTGTGGGTAGAAGAGACGGTAAGATACCAAACCATCAACAAGACTGACTAAATACTCATTAGCTGCTTACTGTGTCCTAGGCTAAGTTCCAGGGTTTTTGAGTATTAAATCTCAACCATCACAAGAGGACATGGGGTACATATTTTTATTACTCTAATTTTTTCAGCCGTGGAAATAGAAGCTTAGTGAATTTAAGCAACTTGGTCCAATTCGTATCTCTAAAAGTTGTGACTGGCATTTCCAGGATCTGGACCCAAGCAGTCTGGCTGCAGAGCCCCTAACCATTGTGCTATGCTGCGCCAGCAGAGCCTGGACCTGCTACGGTGACGGAGCAGGTGCGTAGGTGGACCACGTGGGGCCGGTGTCTGGAGACAGAAAGACTTTCAGGGTCCTGAATGGTCTCTGCCGTGGGAGACGGACGCGCATGCCTGTAATTGGGAGACGGACGCGCATGCCTGTAATTCCAGCGCTCTGGGAGGCTAAGGCCGGAGGATTGCAAGTCTGAGCCCAGCCTGAGGCTGAGGCAAGAGGACCGCCCCATTTGAGCTTGGCCTAGGCAAGTTAAGAAAGATCCTGTCACTGTTACAGGCATGGTGGCGCAGACTGTAATCCCAGCATCTGGGAGGTTGAAGCAGCAGGATGCCGCAAGTTGAAGGCCAGCCTGGGCTACATTGTGAGTTCAAGACCATCCTGAACTACATGTATACAGTAAGGCCCTGTCTCAATCTCCATCCACCACCAGCAAAAAAAATGACCTCGTCTTGAAAAATAAAAAGGGACGGGGAATGCAGCTTAGTGCAAACATACTGGGTTCAATTCCCAGCGCTAAAAAACAAAACCCAAAAACAAACCCTCAAGGTAGCGCACAGCTGGGATTTTAGCTACCTTAGGAAATGAGGCCAGCCTGAAAACCTTAGCAAGCACCTGTCTCAGAAAAGGCCTGCGGCCGGGCTGCCGCTCTGGGGCAGAGCCCTTACCCACCTTGCGGGTCAGTCCTAAGCACCGAAAAAAGAGTGCCAGGGAAGACACAAAAAGACATAAGCTGGACACGGTAGTGTGTGTCTGTAGTCCCAGCCTCCCCCCGCCCCCCCGCTGGGAAGCTGAGGCAGGAAGATAGCTTGAGCCCAGGAGTTTCCTGGGAAACATAGCCAGACCTTGTTTCAAAACGACCACTGTCCATACCAAGGAGACAATTCCTGCTTCTCTCCTTGCGGCAGTGAAGTAGAAATGAAATCTGACACCACACGCATGGTAGCAGAACCCATCTACCGGTTTGGTCCGACAGGTCCTCAGCCCGCTCAGCCTCTGAGCCCCTACCTCCCGGGGATGAGGGTCCAGTTGTCATTGCTGGGAAGACAGATGTCTTTCTCGCCTGCAGTGATTGGATATATTGGTCATGGTCAGCTATGTTTTTTTCTTGGTGAGTGCGATTATTGGGAAAAGATGTGAAAATCAAAGCTGGTGTTCATATTGCTACAATTTCTGCTCAGCACGTCTAAAAATCTTACCCACAGTGGCAATATGGGAGGATTTGAGTTCAGAGCAATCTGACCCTTAGGGTATTGGCCCCATGCTTAAGAATACCAAAAATGTTTCTTGTTTGTTTGATGGATGGACAGATGAATGGATGCAGGTACTGGGAATTGTACTCAGGGCCTTTGCATAGAGCTACATCCATAGCTCTTTTTTATTTTCTGCTTTTGAGACAAACTTGCTAAATTGCCCAAGATGGCCACGAACTTTCTATTCTCCTGCCTCAGCCTCCCAGAGAGAATTCTCTGTGTGCTAATATAGATACAGAAAATAATATGCTATAATTTCAAGCCTGAATACTACACATAGTTTGAAACTTGTAATAAGTAAGCTGAAATTTTATTTATTTATTTATTTATTTATTTATTTATTTATTTATTTGCTGGAGATGAAATCCAGGGTCTTTCTCATGCTAGGCAAGTACTCCACCACGGAGCTACACCCCCAGTTCTTTTTTGTGTGTGTGTTTGTTTGTTTTGAGACATGGTCTCACTATATAGCCCAGGCCAGCCTTGAACTTGCTTATGTAACCTAGGCTGGCCTTGAACTCACAGCAATCATACTGTCTTGGTCTTTCAAATACTGGGATTACAGATGTGCATCACCACGCCCAGCTCTTTTTGTTTTATTTTAAAAAAGAGTTTCACAAAGTTGTCCAGGCTGGGCTCAAATTTGGGGTTCTCCTGCCTCAGCCTCTTGAGTAGCTAGGATTACAGGTACGCACTACCATGCCTGGTTAAATTTATTTTTACTCTATGAAGAGTTTAAAGTATAGCTGAACATGTTGAGGACTCTTGGTGTTAGATTTGCAAGGGAGAGGAAAAGGGATAAAGAAGCTTGTTCCATTCATTATTTGAGCTGAGGTTTTGCAGGCAAGAATCATCCATATAGCAGAAGAAGTTTCTTTTTCAGAGGGGAGAAAAATCCCTGTAAAAATTCTGAAAACTCTAACAAGGTAAAACACATCTGAAATCGTTGCCATTTGGGGGAGAATATTGATTTCCTAGTGAAACTGTCACTTAAAAATTATCTGCTCACTCATAACAGCTAGAGGAAATGAGAACATACCTGAAATTCAGAGTTAAACATATTTTATTTCTTGGAAAACAGTGTTTATCGTTAAGAAGTCATGACAAGTATATTTCATCTGTGAATGAAGGCAATTTGGAGGGTGTTACTGAGAGACACAAAGGAGAGGTGATTCTAACTTATGAATCTGTTGATGTCTATGGAAGTTAGCAAATTTAAAATGAAATCACCAGAAATATAAAACCTCAGCCGCTGCAGAGCATGAAAGATGAAATCAATGCTCACTGATTCAGTAACACAGGACGGGGCGAGTTGGGCAGTGAAAGAATCTCTGGTCTGAGCAAGAAAATCTCAATCGCTATCTTATTTATATTCTTGGATTTTGCTGGTCTTCAAAAGCACAAAGATCCATTTATACATAGTGTAGAAACGTCACTGTCGTAAGTCAAAGTGGAATCTGTCCCACGGTAGCCAGATCTGTAAACGCAGGCTGGACAAATGGGAGGGAGACTTGGGGAGCTGGGGGTCTGGTGAGAGAAGCCAAGCGACCCAGGAGGATCATTTGCACTTTGTGATGTGGAGTCTTTTGCAGAAATATGAAAAATCTGCGATGTATTTAAGGCATTCAATTCTTTGTTCTGTGCTATCCATTCATCTGTGAAAAGGCTGGCGATGTCCCAAAACATGTGTAACAGGAGTGGCGGAGCAACGCGCAGGACGCTAGTAGACAGACGGCTGGAAACTCGTCAGGCCATACATCACCGGGCCTTTTCTGCCGTGCTGAGCGGCTTTTAGCCGTGATTGAAACTTAGGAAGGAGAATTAAATGAGCATCAGACACACAGGTGGCTCATGAATGGAGAATTCCTTTACACATGCTAAGTGTTACAGGAAGGGGTTTTTTCCTTCCTGATGTGCTTCAAAGTGAAAACATAGACGTGTCTTCCTTGCTTTCAAAAGTACAAGCAATCTTTCACTCTTCATCAGCTCACAGAAATGATGACTATTTCAAAAACCACTTGGCAGAAAGCAGAGGAAACATACTTTTTAGTAATCCCGGGGTTCCAAGCAACAACAAAATACCAACAACAGAAACTTTCCCTTCAGTGGAGAAAATTTCTGCATGGGGCAGGTGGTGTGTTTGTCTGGAAGGGGAAGACCATGGGAATTCAGATGGTGAATTTTTCCCTGCTTCACCCGACAATACTCAGCCTGTGAAGGTTTAGCATTATTAAATTTATTTTTTTATTTTTAATTTTTTTAGCATTATTAAATTTAAATGCAAATCAATTCTGCAAATGATTACAGCAAAACAAAGTACCATGATTTCCCTTATGTATGGAGATATGGTTCCAAGGTATTCAGTGAGTGTCCACAAGCTCAGAAAGTACTGGACCTGGGTTGGGGATTTAGCTCAGCGGCATAAGTGCTTGCGTTACAAGTGCATGGTTGTGAGTTCGATCCCCGGTACTGATTAAAAAGAAAGAAAAGAAAGTACTGAACCCTACATATGTTATATTTTTTCTTGTAGGTAGATACTGTACTTACGATGTTTAATTATGCATTAAGCACAATAAGCAGTTAATAATTAATAAGAGAATAACTATAGCAATATATTGCAATAAAAGCTATTTATAAATTAAGCTGGGTACGTGGTACATACCTATAATCCCAGAACTCTAGGAGGCTGAAGCAGGAGCATCAAGTTAAAGCCAAGCCTGAGCAACTTGAGACTGTCTCAGAATAAATAGTAAAAGGCTGGAGACACAGCTTAGTGTAAAGGCTTTGGGTTCAATCCCTAGTAGCTGAAGAAAAAAGAATTTCTGTTTAGTATTTCTGGGCCATGGTTGACCACAAGTGGCTGAAATCATGGGAACCAAACCCATGGAGAAGAGGGAACTATTGAACACTTAGAAATTACTGTTTAGGGTTAGAAGATACAGTGGTAGAGCAATTATCTGGTGTGCCCTGAGTTCATTCCCAAGCACTTTGAAAAAAAGAGAAAAAAGGAGAGGAAAAAAAATCACTGTTTGACTACAGAGGTAGAGCAATAGCCAGGTGTATGGGATGAAACTGCTGGTCATAGTCAGAAAGGCCCTAGAACCTGCATTTTCTCAGAGCTGCCCTGAACTAGCTCTCTGGGTTTTCACTGGCCTTGGCTGGCGGTTCAAGGCCACCACCCTGCTGTGCTACCTCTGGGCTCTGCACTTGGCCCAGACTTGGCTAAGTCTGGAGGCAGATCAGAAGGCTCCTGTTTGACCTTGTGTCACACCTGGCAGCTGATACCGAGAACAACCAGGCCAGCACTGACATGAAAGCCAGGGAAATGGAGCAGCTCAGGGTGCCTGGAGACCCGTGGAGCACTTCTGAGGAGCTGGTCTTGAGGCGGGACCCGAGTTCCATATTTTACCCTCAATCCTCAGCTCCAAGGTCCCCAAAGTGGCTGCCCCAGTTTCAAGAGAATGAGAGGCGTGATCATGGCGATGACATGGTAGAAATAATCTGTTATTTTGTGAAAACATTTGGGTGTTATTAAAAAAAAAAAAAGTAGAATTTTTGGAAGATCGCTCGCTGAAACATCTTGCTTGCTGCCTTCTCTTAGTCTCTCCCAAGAAAGGGTAGTCATCATCCTGTGTGGAAATAAGCATTCGCCCTCTGCTTCTTAAACAGATTTGGTTCTGCTGCATGGAAAAAATGAACAGGTGACTGAATAAAGGCAAGTTTCCAGGAGCCTGCAGGCAGCAGGACCAGCCGGCCAGAGACCAACAGTGACCAAAGCCTGGCCTGAACCTGCTGGCATCTTTTGCAGAAGCTCCGTATTTTGGGTCCCCTCCTTCTAGCATGATCCTTTACCCACCAGCCTCCCTCATCAGGAACCAGGTGGCCAGATTTGAGGACCTGAGAGCTCAAATGTGAAGGTAAAATATGGAACCGAGGCCAACTTCTCACAGGTGAGAAGGAATTTGTAAAGCTTGCTCACTTCTTAGCGATAGTTGTCAAATTTAGCAAATAAAATACAAGGATGACCCACGTGGTAGTCCACATCTGTGATTCCAGCACTCCAGGAGACTGAGGCAGGACGATTTCAAGTTCAAGTCTAGCCTAAGCAACTTAGTAAGGATCCAGGTTCAATCTGTGGTACCACAGAATAAAATAAACAGTGAGGCTACTTAAACTGAATTGTGGATAAAGAACTAATTTTTTTAGTATGTGTCCCATGCAATGTTTGGGACATAATTATACCAAAAATTTATTCTACATTTTGATGGGCAACTCTATGTAAGACCGGGGAAACGAAGTCCCAGGAAAGGAAGTATATTGGAAGTTAAGATCCAGGTTGGAATTTCTGATAATAAAGTCCCACATTTGTGCTGTACATTGAGGCCCACAAGGTGGTTTTCAACCTGTCACCTCATTAAGAGGTGCTCTCACCCTTCCCAGGACAGTGCAGTCATATGTGACATATCAGTATTTTAGCCTTGATGGCATCCAGTATGTGACAGTGCTCACAGGAGATTGTAAGAGAGCTGGAATTTCCTATCATCTAGTGATGTCATAGCTGTGGTGACTTTGCAATGCTGTACAAGGTGTGTTTGACAACACATGTAATTGTCTAATGATGCATTTCTCAAAATATGTGCCCGCCATGAATTGCTGCATGACCGTGTTATTTTATTCCCATTTTAGAGCTGAAAAAATGGAGGCTCAGTGAGGTCCGAGCTGTGTGTGGGAAGAGGTGTGAGAAGACTCAGCCAATGGACCTGGTCCCTGGGTCATGCCTCTCTTGGGCACCTCTGCCGACCCCAAGTGTTCAAACTGAAACCCACAGCCCCATGCTCAGGCTCCCTGAGCTCCCTCAGTGGGGTCCCCAGAGGTTTACTCACCTCTTCTTCAGGTGGGAAGAGGCCGCAGGGCACTGGGCTTAGGTATAGAATAGAGCGAGAAGACAAGACACCCCCAGCCCCGGCCCAGCCCCAGCCCTGAGGGACCAGCCTGCTGCTAAGAGATGGGTGGGGGTTTGCTCTGCCTGGGGCCAGGGGCAGCCCCAGTCCTCTCTGTAACTATTAGAAACTATTTTTTCTGGCATTCATATCGAAGCATTTAGGGGAGGGTATACTGTTGCCTGCAATTTACTTTAAAATGCATTATAAAACATAAGATGGATTTATGGCTGGATAGATGGATGGATATGTGATGAGGTGGAATAAAATGTTAATGGGAGAATCTAGGAAGAGGTATATAGTTAGTCATTGCAGCATTATCTCTAACTCAGCTGTACATTTGGAAATTTTCATAATAAATATTGGAAGCTGAGCATGGTGGCACATGCCTGTAATACCAGAACTCCGGGAGCCTAAGCAGGAGGGCCGCAAACTCAAGGTCAGCCTGGATCACTTGGTGACTTTGTAAGAGCTTGTTTAAAAATTTTTTTGTAGGAAGGCCTCACTTTCCAGTACTGAATTTCTTTCACTAATTAAAAACTATATATCCACTCATTGTGATGTCAGACCACACACAGCAGTGACACAGCAAGCGTCCGGTAATACCACAGGGCAGTGATGTTCTGTTGTATTTCCTTGCTGTATTTTTCTTGCATTTGTTGTTGCTTACAAATTCAGAATCATTATATAACATATAGTGCTCATTGCTGCTTTTGTCACACACCAGCCAGTTTCCGGTTTTTGAGTGTTTATAATGCGCTGTGATAAATCCTTCATATAAGCGAGTTACCTTGCCTAATCCCCATGTCATCCTGACAGCATGTCCTCTGTGTCAATGACACAAATCCACAAGCATTGTGTTATGGCTACACGATATCCCATGACAACGAGCTACATCCCCAGCCCTTCTTATTGGGACAAGATTCTGTGAAGTTACTGAGTTGCCCAGATTGGGGTCAAACTTGAGATCCTCCTGCCTCAGCCTCCCAGAGAGGTAGACTTACAGGCATACAGTTGGTGCTACATTGGGTAATTTAACAACTTAGGGAGACCCTGTCTCTAAATAAATAAACACATAAATATTAAATTTAAAAGGGGTTGGGGATGTAAGTCAGTGCAAAGGCCCTGGGTTCAATTCCCAATACTGATTTTTGGTTGTCATTGTAAGGATAGTACCCAGGGCTTCACAAATGTTAAGCAATCACTTTACCATTGAGCTACACCCCAGTTACCAAATTTGTTTTTATTTATTTTTATTTTTATGAGACAAGGTCTTTCTATGTAGTTCTGGGTAGCCTAGCCCGAACTGTTGCCTCAAATTTGTGGTAATCCTCCCGCCTCAGCTTTCCAAGTGTTGAGATGACACACAGGTGAGTGTCACCACACCCAGCCCAAATTTGTTTTTATAGTTGAAGGTTTCATTTAAAATCCTCTTCTGCCTGCCAGGATCACCATTCCCCTTTGTCTTCCTCTGTGTTTTAAAGCTGGCGTTTGAAATCATGTAGCCTTCTCTGTGCAGGAGTAGGGGGGTTACATGAATATGCAGAATCTTACCAGCTCAGCAGCCCCTTGCTCTGTCTTTCCAGAGACCGGTGAAGCCCTGGAGATCCCGAAAACGGCTGGACCCCCAACTCTGCCAGGTGCTCTGGGGGACGCTGGGCACACCAGTTCTTCTGGCTGAGCCTCAGTTTCCCCATCTGTGAAGCCAAGGCAATGCTTTTTTTCCCCTGTGCCTGGTGAGACAGGGCCCGCCAAGGGGCTCAGCGGGGGCCAGACACCCAGCGGGCTCTTGAGCGGGGAGCAGGGCTGGCCACTGCTCCAGCCTCCTAGGGGATGTCGCGGGCCTCACAAAGTTGGCGCTGTGCCATCTGCCCGGCTCTTCCCTGGAGCCCAGCGGAATGTTTCCTCTTCCCTCCTCCTCCTGTCTTCCTGTGCCGGCGCGCCAGCTCCCGGGCCAGCCTGCACCCTCTCCCCGCCCAGCTCTTGCCCTGTGGCCCACCGGGCTGTATACAATCTGGACGCCACGCATCTTCCGCTCAGATCACGGCCGCCTCTTTGATGGAACTAATGACCATCTAGGGCCCCGGAGCCGGCCCGCCCCACACAGGGATAAATCCTGCTCGGCAGACAGGGGCCTCCAGCCCACGTCCATCCCTCCCCCAGGCTGTGGGGAGCCCCCACCCGTGGCCAGGAGGGAAGGGAAGGTTTTTCCCAGGCCCACAAGGTGTGTGTGTTGGGGGGTGGAAAGCTTGTAAAAGGGCTATTTATAAGGACGCCATATCCCCTCAAAGATCTGGGGCATCAGCTGGTGCTGGAGGCAACACCCTCTAGCAGCCACTGTTACCCAGGCCCAGTTCTGTGGATTGTTGCAGGCAACTTACAGCCCTGGGGACAGAGGGAGGAACAAGACCCTGTGTGTGTGTGTGTGTGTGTGTGTGTGTGTGTGTGGTGAGGTGGGGGCAGGGCAGAGAGGACCTGACCCAGCCTGCACAGCCAGGAAGGCTTCTTGAAGGAAGCAGCCCTTAACTGGGCTTGTGCAGACCCCACAAGAAACAGGTCATGTGCCCCAAACACAGATAATCCAAAATAAAAGATGATGCTAAAACCTAAACCCTAAAATTTACATCTACTAAAATTCAAACAGCTTTTTAGCTGGGCTCAGTGACACATGCCTGTAATCTCCGCTTCTTGGGAGGCTGAGGCAGGAGGTTTGAGAGTCTGAAGTCAGCTTGGACTCAGCCAGACCCAACAAAGGACTTTCTTCTCCCAGCAAAGGGCTCCTAGCAAACTGCTTGTGGCTGAGTATCAGAAACAGATGTGACACACATCTGGGAGGCAGGAGCTCACCTGGGCTGGGGGACTCCAAATAGGATTTAGCGCTTAGGACAGGGGCTGGCACTGGGCCACCTGCTCAGGTGGCTTTGGAGATCTTGGCAGGCTGGGCTGGGGCTCTGCCTACCCCCACTTTGCCTGGCCCAGGTTCCCAAGCCCTGTGGATCTAGGAGAGGCCCTGGTGGCCTCAATACAGGCTGCTATAACCTTGCAGGGCCTGGAGGTCTGGAGATGGCGGGGAGGGCAAAGGAGAGGACCCTCTTTATCTGGGGAGGCGGAGGGAATTCAGTAGTCGGTCCCTAATAAATGTTTGCAGCATCAAGCGCTATGCTGGGGGTTCCTTCTCAATTCCCACGGTCAGGGCCCTGCAGCGAACTTTTGGGGAGAGGAGTGGCCTGGACTAGAGGGTGCAGCATCCTTGTGGGGGGCCGCGCAAACCCCAGGGCAGCTTAACCTGGGCTCTGCAAAAAGGCAACTCCTTGCCCGTGGGCCGGGTCGGTGCGGGGCGGGGAGGAGGGGTAGGCGGTGGCGTCTGCCGTCTGCGCCCCTCACCTGAGCTGCACCGGGCGGGGAGCATAACAATTATTGGGAGAGGTTTAAAAAAATCATTATCAAATAACTACAGCTTGAAAAAGTTGGCGGGCGGGACGGAAAACGCGGGCTGGATCGCGCCGGGAAGGCAGCGCCGCCGAGCCGCCGAGCCCAGCCGCGGTAGCCGCGCTGAAGGCGGCACATCTGCAACGCATTTGTGCGAGGGTCACCTGGGGACCCACGGCTGGCTGCGGGCGCGGAAGGAGGGGCGCTTTACGAGCTTTCCTGGGGGACCTCGGCCGGCGAACCGCGAGGCCCAGGCGGAGGGGAAGGGCGCCCCCTGCCTGGCGCGCGCGGAACCCGGACGCCCGGAGATGCGGGAGGAGGCGCCCCGCGCCTCAGTTTCCCCACTTGAACAACGATGTGGACAGGATTGAAGGACTCTTGTGAGGAACGTTCTAAGCGTCTCTTCGGGTCACTTGCGATTCTGTCCTGACCCTGATTTGGGGTAGACATGCACAGAGGTGGAGATGAGAGCGCTCCTGGCGGCTCTACACTCCCAGCCCCCTCTACATGCCAGGGCTCTGCTTGGCCTCAGCTGGGCGTTGGGCTCCTGCACAAGGCAAACTGCACCTTCCTGGAGGTCACTCCTCAAGCCCCCACATCTGCTTTCCCTGGAGTTTCCTTGGTCCAGTGCTCAGCGTGTGGCCTCATCTCTTCAACGGGCAGCTTCTCCCTCCCCCGCCCTGTCATTTTTGTTTTTTAACAGTCCTGGAGAATGAAACGGGAAGTCCTGGGTCAGAAAGTTTCAGTGGGGTTGTTGCATCCCACTGGATCACTCCTGAGCGCTTTGGTGGCTCCCATAAAGCCAGGGAACCTAAGGGCTGGCTCTGCACCTCTTTTGTTCTCTAGTCAGCCCAACCTGCAGTTCTGTTTCCATCGAAATTGCAGTGGGAGGATGTCTCCTGTGGGACCCAAGTGAGCCTGGACCCTCTGTTTGTTCGCTGCACCCATTGCTAATATGGCTCAGATGCTGCATTCACTGGGGGAAATTTGGAGAGAGGATCAGACTTTGCCAGATCCATTGGCCTTGAACTTGGACCCTGGGCAGATCCAGAGAGATGAGCAGAGAAGCTGGCTGACCTACAGGAGGCCACCCCAGGCCACCCCAGATAGGAGGCAGGTGTCCCTCCCTCCGGTGGACAGGTGCCTGGGGACAGGAGGGAGCAGCAGCCAGGACCAGAGAGCATGACAAGGCGGGATGGTTGCATGTAGCTTTGGTCACTGACAGCTCACGGCCTGCGTGTCCCATCCAGTCTGATCTCTGCTGGCTGCAGAGCCCACCTGGTCTTGCTTTTCTCCATTTTCCCAAGAAACCAGTTCTGGCACCAACTGTTACCAAATGGTAAACAGCCTAGCAGAAAAGCCCCTAAGAACAGTAAGATAAGAGACACCCCTGGGGGAAGGAAGAAAACCCTAACAGGAAACCCAGCGGGTAAACGGTTGCTTGCATGGCTGTGAGGGTTAGTCTTCTTTCCCAGGCAAGACAGACTGCCTTTGGCTCCCTGAGGTCAGCTGATGTCACAGAGGGGCGCTCTCTGTGTGCTTTGGGGCTGTGGGAAGGACTGGGGGACCAAGCCCTGACTCTGTGAGAGATTCTACCAGGAGCTTCTGGTTCCCATCTCTCTAAGTGGCCACTTCAAAGGGGCCTCCAGAGGGGACAAAGAGGCCAAGCACAGAGACGCTTAGGTCAAGCCAGCCCATCACGCATCTAGTGTCCTTGTGAAGTCTTGACCTTCGGAATCCACCTTTCAAACCATGAAATAGGGAGTCAAGTCCCTGCCATGGGGCTGTTGCAAAGATTCCTGAGATAAAGCAAGGGAGGGGGAGATATGGCCCTTGCTACATCATGAGTACACAAGAGATGACACCTGCCTTCACTTGCGGCCAGTCCAAGTCAGGTTTGGGGGCTGGGGCCAGCCAGGCTGCCTAGTGTGTTTTGCAGGTCTGAAACGTGGTAAAGAAAAATACCCTTCATCACCAAGAGCCGAGGTGGGTCTCTCAGAGAAGCCGCCAGCCTCCTACACCTCAGTGTTATTATTCCACAAGGACCTGGATGAGACCAACAGGGTCTTGCTGCACAGTTCAGGCTGGTCTTGAAGTCATTATATATCCCAGGATGACCTCAAACTCACCTTAATCCTCCTGCCTCGGACTCCGGAGTGTTGGGATTACAGGCCTGCACTGCCACACCCGGCAAGATTCTTGTTCTCGCTCATTGTTTGAGAAACATGAATTAAGCACATTCTGTTCAATCCCCCCAGCACGGACTAAGCTCCTGGTGTGGGTAGGGTGAGAGACTGTGAGTATGGCGGAGTTGCCTAGGACACTGACTGTCCTCACACTGCTCACCAACTGGGAAGGGGGCAGAAACGATGACCCTAGTCCAGGCCGTGATGAAGGATGGAGACAGAGAGGTCAGAGGAAGGAGGGGACACAGATCAACACTTGGGGAGGTAGCTGGAAGGGAGGGAGGGTGTCCAGACATGTGGGGAGCCTGGGTGTGCACAGAGGACGGGAGGGAGAGAAGGGGGCTTCCAGGGCTGGGCCCCATCACCTGGCTCCATACCTTGATGCTGGTTGTACTCCCCAGGAGGTAGGGACAGTTAAGTTACTCTGTCCTCTGCCTGGGCCAGCCTGGACAGCTGTGCAAACGGGCCAAGGGAGGAGCTTCCACACTTCAGTGTTCCCTGGGCTCGCTCCTGGCTGCCTCTGTCCACTTTCTGCCTGTGCTTCTCCTCACCCAGACCCTGAAATCACAGAATGCACTCTGCTAGGCTAGGACCCACCCCCCACACAAGGCTGCAGAACCTGGAAGAAGTGGGGGACAGGGTGGGGAGGTCCTGGTCTATCCTGCCACAGGGATCACCTCCCTGGTCCTGCACAGGCCCATCTTTGGGCTCCAGAGATGGAACCCTCTCACCTGCCTGTCCCTCTTTCTATACCCTTGATTCATCTGCCCTCCACTGACTAGCACCCTCTCAGAGTGCCAGGCCCAGGCACCTTGCTGACCTGGCTCTACACTGGTGTAACTCTAGGGTGTGCCCAATTCTCCATGTCCCAAAGTCACCTCGGACTCTTTCTCATGTCAGGAAAACTCTCCACTCTACCCAGGCTTAGAAGCTTGGAGATCATTCTTGTTATTTCACCTTCCACACTCAATCTGACATCAAGCTGTGTAGATCCAGCGAGGCATTGTGGGGCCGGTCTGTAATCCTGGTACTCATGGAGGCTGAGGCGGGAGGGTTACAAATTCCAGGCTCGTCTGTGCAATTTAGTGAGACTGTCTCACAATAAAAATTCAAAGAGGCTGGGGATACATCCCAGCTCAGTGTGACACCGCCCAAAACCTTGTAGCTCCTGACTCCAAAACACATCCCTGGCCTCGAACTTTCTTGCACCACCCCTTGGCTACTACCCCAGTCTTAGTTACCACTGTCACTGCTCTGATACCCGAAGGGGCTTCTGTGCTGGCTCCACCTCCCCTTCTCTCTCCACACTGCAGTCAGGGTAACTGAACAAAGGAAAACACCAAATGTCCATCTTATGTTTCTTCCTGCTTAGAACTTTTGTTATGTTGTTGTTTTGAGTGAGAGGGCTGGGGATTTAGCTCAGAGTGACAGTCTCAAACTCAAGGTAGGCCGGGAGTGCTGGGATTACAGGTGTGTAACAGCATGTCCGGCGCTTCCTGCTTTGAAATGTGTATGTATGTATGTATGTTTCTAGGTATGTGTGTGTGTGTGTGTGTGTGTGTATGTATGTATGTATGTATGTATCTCTTTGGATACTGGGAACTGAGCTCAAGACCTTGCACTTGCCAGGCAGTTGCTTACGCCACTAAACTATACCCCCGGCTGCTTTGAACTTTTTAATGGCTTCCCATTGGACTTACATCCAAACTCCCTTCCGAGCCTCTAAGACTTTGCATAATACACCTGTCCATGTTGCTTAATGTCCTGACCCGGCAGGCTGCAAGCTCCAGGGGCCAGTCCCTGATGCCTGCTGTGTCTAGACCCTCAGCAGGTACATGTGGTTCTAGGTGATTTACTAATGGGCTTCCTTTCCAATTAGCAATAATTGAGCCTCAGGTAAACCTCATTGGCTAAGGTACCGCCGCTGTGCAAAACCAACCAGCACGCTCCCTTGCACGCTCCCTTGCATGCTCATCTCTCCCCATGGCCATCCATGCAGCAACTTCATGATGCCCTGTCATGCGCTAAGTTGAGGAAGCTCAGGTGAATTGGGGGCCAGTCCTTATGCAGATCCCAGCTTGTGCTGCAGTCCCTGGTCTGGGAGTGGAAAATAACCCTGAGCCCATAGCCCAGAGTCACAGTGCTCCCTTGCCCCTGCCCCTGCCCTCTGGAGCTTGCAGTCACAATGTCACAATGCTTTGCCCTCTCTCCTCTTCCACCAGCACTGATCTGAGGTGAGGATCTGGGCATGTTCACTAGGGCTCATGTTGGGTGGAGGAAGGAATCTCAGTCCCTCACCCGTGCCTGGAGCTTATGGCAAAGAGCTTGTCCTACCACCTACCTCACTGACACTACTGATTTCACTGCTGATTTCGCCAGTGGTGCGATGAAGGAGCCAGTGTCTAGAGAGGCCAGGCAATTTATCCAAGGCACACAGACAAAAACTGTACCAGTGGATGTATTGGGCACACACTATGTGCCATGCCCAGACCTAATCTTTTATGTGTGCTTTCAAGTTGACCCTCACACACTAACCTACACTAACCCTGCCAGGAACACACAGTGTTATTTTTCAAGGACTCTTTGCCACCCCAATACCTTTGCACTGAGCTGCATCCCCAGCCTGTTATTTTTACTTTTGAGACAGAGTCTTGCTAAATCTCTGAATTGCCCAGTGTGGGCACGACTTTGTGATTCTCCTGCGTTGGCGTCTCAGAGTGCTGGGATTGCAGGCAAAGGGCTATAACTTGGCTAGGAGTCTGTTCTTATTCACAATTGAACACAGCGTCTCATTTGGGCCTTTCTGATGGTGAATTCTGTCCTGTGTCTGTTTCCCACTTTGAGCTTCTAGAAGGCAGTGGTGGCTTCTGATAGCCTGGTTTTTGAGGGCAGGGCAGGGCAGGGCAGGAGGGTAACCAGGAATTGAACTCAGGACCTTGTGCTTGCTGGGCAGGCACTTAGGCCACTGAGCTATAATCCCAGCCTGATAACCTTTTTGAGGCAGTCTCAAGAAGGGAGATGACCATATAGGTACAGTGGACTGGAGTCCTCAAGCCTGAGTTCTAGAGAGAGCTAAGTCCCAAGCTCTGGTTGAGTCCTGGTTCAATCCCTGGCCAGCTGGGTGGTCTCAGATCAGGTAACCTCCATGTCTTCATCTTTAAAATGAGAATAAGAATGCTCCAATCAGAGTGTTGTTGGATAACTAATAATTCATGTTGTTGGGGACTCTGGAAGGTCTCTTCTCCTTCTCCCTCCCCTTACCAAGTCTAGAACTCAAAACGATGTGTGGGTTCTGGGTCTGCTGAGACAGGAAGGCTTCCTTGTTATGGGCAGCGGAGGTGAACCGAGCATGCTCAGAAGGAACCAAAAGAGGCCTGATCACTTCCTTCTACCAAATTCACCAATCAGATGGGTCTGTCCTCCTCCCTTGGGAGGGGAAGTGGACAGGGAAGCAGGAGGCAGAGAGGTTACTCTCTGCACTCAGAGAAACATTCAAGGGTGGGGATAAATGCTCCCCTAATAGAGCGATTCCAGCTCTCAGTACGTAGTAGCGCTTACACCTATTTTCCCTTTTACATTAATTTCCACCTGAGTGAATGACATTGTTGCTAAAATCCCTCCCCATTCTATTGTGCAGGGTTTTGAGATTCTCATCTGAGCAATCTTCTTGCTCTCTCTGTGTGGACTTATGCTGAGATAGCTGCCAAAAAATGCCATTTCAATCTCGGTGAAATCACTCAAAACATACTTGAAATCCACTGTCTCTTTTCTCCCTTGAATCCTAGCAGGAATTGAGTCCCCACTGAGTTTCCTTTGGCATGGGCTGGGCGCTGGGGGGGCAGGATTGGAGCAGGTGCAGGACCCACCTAGCTGTAACAATGAGAGAAACCTCTGGACCCTTCTGTTTCCCAACCAGAAAAGGGACCCCACTACTTACACTCTCTTCCAGAGCTGATTTGAGGAGCAAACTGAATAACACCCCCATTCAGAGTACGTTGGCTACTCTGTGCCGCATCAGTTGCTTGCTGCTTCAATTCTTCGGGCCTTTGTGATTGGTCCAAGGGGATGGCACATGACACTGCCCTACCAGCACAATTATTCCTATGACTTTCTAATCTGGCGCAGGGAAGGCAAAGCCCTTTTTTGTTCTGAACATGAGTTTGAAGCTTCCAGGACACGTGTCCCCTGCCTCATGGACAGAGGGCTATGCTTCGAGAGCAAAGATAGCTCATCCAGAGGGAGAAGTGGAGCCCTGTGGCAGGCAGGACCCTGGCTCCTGGGGACTTGAAGGCCAGCTTCCCCCCACTTGATTGATGTGTGAGTTCTTTGGGTCCATGTGTTCCCCATTTCTGCTGAAGCTATTCCAGCTGTCACTTCTGTCACTTGCTTCTAGAATCCTAACACCCGCTTCTTTGGGAGGTTGTATAAAAAGTCAGTGACCTTGGGCCAGGGGTTTAGCTCAGCGGCATGATTGCCTGCTTGGCAAACACAAAGTTGTGAGTTCGATCCCCAGTACAAAAGAAAAAAAGTCAACAACCTTGAGAATAGGACTTTGCTTTGGCCCTCTGTCCCTGAGTCACAAACAGTGCTGAGCATATGTTAGGTGCTCTATAAATACATGAATGGTTTCCCTAGTTGCAGAGGCCCCACCTGAGTAAAATCCCAACCTCAAAACGTGTACCTATCTTCTTTCCTCTCCTTCTTTCCCCTCTTTTCTCCCTTTCTCCCTCTGTTTTTCTTTCTCTTTATACAGCCTCAGCCAGCCTTTCAGGATGCAAAACTGAGGAGAGAAGCTAGGTGTAGTGGTGCATGCCTGTAATCCCAGCACTCTGGGAGGCTGAGGCAGAAGGATCTCAAAATCCAAGCCCAGCCTAGGCAACCTAGAAACTCAGCAAGATTCTTCTGAGGAAAAAAAAAAAAAAAGACTGAGGTTATAGTTCAGGGCAAAGGACCTAGGTACAAATGTCACTACTGGTAAAAATGAAGTGAGGTGAGACTCGAATCTTGTATTTACACAGCTTGGGTTCAAGGTGGGCCAGGCCAGTGGGATAGAATTTATACCTTCATTATCTCTGCCCACGTCAAGCTGTGCTCGGTCCAGCATACTCAGAGCTGGATAGAAGGGCTAGGCTCAGAAAGAGTTCCTGGGCTCATCTCTTCTGCTTTGTGGGACCAAATCCCTGCGTGGTGGACTTAGAGGGTTTCTGGTGACAGGGCAGGACAGGATGGCTGGCTGGGGCGTATCTCTGGAGGAGGCTTTGTGCAGACTGGGTGCTGCCCTCCTGGGGACCCTGAAGCTGGCCTGTCATGCTGTGGCTGGCCTGTGAGCATCCCTCCTGAGGCTGTCCTGACTGTAGGTCTGTCCTGGAGAACTAAGGGAGCTCATGGGGCAGAGCTACAGTCACTGCCAGCCCCCTCAGCAGCTCTGTGGGATGAGCTCCCGCTCCATTCTGGTCCTTCCAAACTCTGGCTGCTTTTGATTTATTAGCTGTGGGATTCTCAGATGGAGAAATGAAGTTCAGGAATTCATTTCACACTTGACTATTTTTTCTAACACCTACTAAGGTCCTTCTGGTTGGGCCTGAAGTTCTGGACATCTCCCTTCTCACAGTGTTTCAGGATGGGGAGTGGGAGGCAGGAAGTTGTCAGCTGTAGCCAAGCATGGATCTGTAGCAGGTGAGCAAAGGGGGTACACTCAGGGCCTGGAGGGGAGTCTGCACGGAGAGTGGAGGGGTGGGGAGGTCAGATTTCTTCTTTCTTTCTTCCTTTCTTTCTTTCTTTCTTTCTTTCTTTCTTTCTTTCTTTCTTTTCTTCCTCTTCCTCTTCCTCTTCCTCTTCCTCTTCCTCCTCCTCCTCCTCCTCCTCCTCCTCTTCTTCTTCTTCTTCTTCTTCTTCTTCTTCTTCTTCTTCTTCTTCTTCTTCTTCGTCTTCTTCTTTTTTTGAGACAGCTTCTCACTGCATTTCAGGCTGCCCTTTAATTCACTTTGTAGCCCAGGTTGGTGTCAAACTTGCAAAGATCCTCCTGTTTCAGCTTCCCAAGTGCTGGGCCACCATATCCTGCTGATGCTGCTTCCTCCTCTTCTTCCTCCCCTCCTCCTCCTCCTCCTCCTTCTTCATCATCATTTTTTTGAAGCAGGATCTCATTTTGGTATGTAGCTGAGATGGGTCTTCAACTATGTAACCCAGGCTGGCCTTCTACTCAAGTTAATCCTCCTGCTTCAGCCTCCCAAGTGTTGGGATTAAGAGGTCCACCAATGTGCCCTACTTTCCTAAAAACAGCACTGGATGGGAAGGCAGAGAATATGGTGCCCCCATCCCAATTCTTCTTGTGGTATCAAGGATTGAACCCAGGACTTTATACTGAGCTATGTCCCTGTAGCTAGATCTCACTAAGGTGCTCAGGCTAGACTCAAATGTGTGACTCTACTGCCTCAGCTTCCCAGAATTCTGAGATTAGAGGTGTGCACCATCACACCCAGCTGGAGTGGGGCTTTTTGAATTGTTGCAGCCATCCTTTGAGACAGCCCCACCTGGGAAATGGGCATGATAAATCCTCCCCCAAGGCTGTGGAGAGGACAGATTAAGGCACAGTGTGGGTCCTTAATGCCCGGGGTAGTGGTGGGACCCAGATCAGGGCTGGATGCGTGCAGCTGAATCTGTCTTTCATCCTCCCAAGAAAACTCGCCCTGAAGGCTGTTTTCTGGGCCAAGGGTTCTCTGCCCACTTGACCCTCATCTCTTGTCCCTGTGTTTCTGTTGAAATCTGACAGTTCATAAGGATTTCTACTGCCTGGCTGGTCCTTAGGCAGCCCTGCTTGATCTTCCCTGACACCAGGCCCCACTCCTGTCTCTTCTTTCCACTGTCACGTAACTCTCGCTCTGGCTGGGGAGAAGAGGTATAGGGATGTGGGGTCCCCAGAGAGGCAAATCACCAAAGTCCTCCAGCAGGCTGACCCCTAGCAGCAATCCTGGCTTTGGCTTTGTTCACATTTACCAAGATGCAGAGACCTTGCCTTCCCTGAGAAGGGGGACAGGTGTGGGCTGGGGATGGGGAAAATGCTCAGAGGTTCCTTCTGTTTTGTCCTCATCCTCCATAAGCAGCATCTCCCTTGTCCCTAGCAGCCCAGCCCAGTCCCTCAGGTGCTCTGAGGAAGGGTCTCCAAGGTCCGCCAAATTTGTGGATGTCGGCTGATGGTGAGTATGTGGGTGCCAGAACTCTTCACAAGCCCCAAGTCAGAAAGCCTGGCATGTGGGGACTGCTTGAATTCCTACCCTGTGACCAAACAGGAAATGACTATCCTCACTAGGCATGGGGGAGGGGTGACGTGAAAGCCGGGCTGTGCCTGCCTTGTCCTAGATGGGTGACCTATGGGGTGACCATGAGGTCATGTCCTCCCTCGTTTAGACCCTAATGACGGAAGATGAATGGAAGGTGTCCTGCTTGGGCAGTGACCCGGCCAGGGGCTGGGCAGGTGTGAGCAGCCCTTTTGGGATGTGGAGGTAAGGGGTGCATTGTTAGTAGCCAGTTGAATAAGAGTAAATCACGCAAAATTTGCCTGCTTTATTGTAACCCTGTCCTATTCCTCCTTTTTTTTTTTTTGGTGGTACCAGGGATTGAACCCAGGGCCTTTTCATTGGGCTGTGTCTCCAACTCTTTTTATTTTTTATGTTGAGGCAGAGTTTGAATAAATCACTAAGTTGTCTAGGCCAGGCTTGAATTTGCAGTCCTCCTGCCTCAGTCTCCGGGAGCATAGAGATTGCAGTCACGGGGTTGGCAGTTGTCGGTGATGTCAGGGGTGGGACACGCCCCCTAGCTGGGGCAGCCGGAACTGCCCTCTGCCTCTTGCTGTGTTCCAGAGGAGGCAGGATTGTGAGCTACAGGAAGCTCATCTTGATCACGTGATCAGTTTCGGATCCAGTCAGATGAAAATGAACTTGGAGGGGTCAAGGGGGATCAGAAGTTAAAGTGTTAGCCCAGCAGGGAATCTGCCACTCTGCTCGGAACCCTCCAAGGGCTTCCTGCTGTGCTGCTGCAGGATAGGGACAGGGACGGCCCAAGGTACTGAGGACTGCAGCAAGGATTTGGGTTTCATTACAATCCCAGCGGGGAGCTCTTGGCGGGTGATAGGCAGAGGACGGATGGGATTTGAATGATGCTTGGAAAATGTCATCGCTCAAGAAGCTGAAGACAGGAGTGGCTCAAGTGAGGCTCCAGGGTGACGCTCTGCCAATCCATCTGCGTGGGTTTCCTGCATGTCCTGTACCGGGCTCCATACCCACTGTGCGGTGTCAGCAGGAGACAAGGTGCCCCTGTCCCCTGGTGCAGCAGGGCTCGGAGGAGGAAGAGACAGAAAGTAGCCTTTGGGGCATCATGACCAGAGTCTGGGAGAGAGCCCAGGGGCCTCAAGTGTCTGTAGGGGTGACCATTCCTCAAGCAAGGATGAGTGTGCCAATTAATGAGGTGCCAGGAAAACAGGGTGAGAAGGTCCAGAGGAAAGAGAGGTCTGGGGAGGAGCTGAAATGAGACTACAGAGTCTGCAGCAAGGGGACAATAGTGGCCATAAGCTGCTGAGACCCTTGTTGGTGGCAGGGCTCCCAGGGACCACGTCAAGCTAGATCCAAGATCATCTTTGTCCCTGAAAGGCACTGAAGGACTGTAAGGGGCCCTGACTAGAGGCATGGGCGTGTGTGCGTGTGTGTTTTGTTTCGGTAGTAAGAATTAGATTAGGGCCTTTGCACAGAGCTACATTCCTAGCCTTTAAAAATATATATTTTTTAAAAATGTTGAGATTGAGCCCTCTTAAGTTGCCCAGATTGGCCTTGAACTTGCAGTCCTGTTCTGCCTCAGCTTCCCAGAGTGTTGGGCTTACAAGCACGCACCATCACTCCTGGCTTGGAGTTGTGCTTTACAACATAAACTCAAGTAAACAAGCAGAAGCCAGAGGCCTCAGCATGGTCCTAGCTGGCCTGGCCAGCCCACTAGGAGGCCCAGACTCCTAGGCTCCAAGAGGCAGAGCCCCGAGGGTTGTGGGAAATGCACAACTCTGGGCAGTGAGTGGTGAGTCCAGCAGGATCCACAAGCTTCGCCCCAGCGGGCACAGGGTGCGGCCCAGCCCTCTGGCATGAAGGCGCCACAAACTGTGAGCTGTTCCTTTCACACACAGTGACCGCAGCCTTTGGTCTTGATAAGTAGATTATGTTGACTCATGGCTGTGGACTTCAAGCCCCAAAACCACAGTCTGGCTCTGGGTATTTCATTGGGGAGTAAAGAGATAGCTGGTCAAAGGCAGGGATGCATCTTCCTGGCCTCGACTGGCGAGTGAGTGGTATATTTGCTCAGCCTGGGAGAGCGCTGTTCTGCTTGGGGTCAGCTGAATGCAAAATGTAGCTGCAGACAGGAGCCAGAGGCTAGTGGGGATGTCACAGAGCTTAGGAAGAGTTGTTGCTGGTTTTGCTTTTGTCCTTTGCAGTGCTGGGGAATCAAACCGAGGGCCTCATGCGTGTTACCACTGTGCAACATACTCAGTCCTGTTTTTCTGGTTTTCAATAACAGTTTTATTGGGACAGAATTTGCATATCGTGTAAGTCATCTATTTAAAGTCTCTCCTGATTGTCTTGGCCCAGCTCCTGATAATCACTAACCTGCTTTCTGTCTCTATACATTTGCCTGTTCTGGACTTTTCGTATAAGTGGCATCGTGCAATAACTCAGCAGTCCCCAGCCCTTATGGCACTAGGGACCAACTCCACGGAGGACAATTCTTCCATGGATGAGGGGCGGGGGGATGGTTTGGGGGATGACTTAAAGCAGCACACAACCTGGATCCGTCACCTGAGTGGTTCATGGTAGGGTCCACGCTCCCGTGAGAATCTAATGTTGCTGCTGAGGTGACGGGGGGGCGGGGCTCAGTTGGTGACGTGGGCAATCGGGCGTGGCTGTAAACAGAGAGAGCTTTGCCTGCTGCTCCGCGCCTGCTGCTGGGCCTGGGCTGTGGCCCCCAGGGTTTGGAGAGCTCTGCAATCAGTGCTACCTTGTGTCTGGCTTCTTTCACTTCCCATCAGGTTTTCAAGGTCGATAGCTTTATTTCTGAATATCATTCTACGGTATGGATATGCCACATCTTATTAATCCGTTTTTCACTTGATGGACATTGGGTTGCTTCTACTGTTTGGCTATTGTTTAAAATTTAAATTAAAATTTTATTTTATTTATTTTTTAGGTTTCTTGATCTAAGGTTTGGGTTTGTAGTTCAGACTGGCCTTGAATTCACTTTGTAAACCAGGCTAGCCTTAACATGACAGGCAAAATCCTCTTGCCTCAGCCTTCTAGATTCTGGGATTACAGATGTGCACCACCATGCCTGGCTGCTCTATAGCTAATAATCCGTGTACATTTTTTCACTACTGGATATTAAGCCAGGAACCTCATGCATGCTAGGCAAATGCTTTGCCATGGAGCTATATCCTCAGCCTGTTTAAAACAACTTTTTTTTTTTGTCTTTTTGCAACAGGGTCTCACTATGCAGTTCAGGTTGGTCTCGAACTTACAACGGTCCTCCTGCCTCAGCCTCCTGAGTGCTGGGATTACAGGCGTGAGCCACCATGCCCGGTTTAAAACAATTTTTATTTTGACATAGGACCTCACTAAGTGGCCCGTGCTGATCTTGAATTTTCCATCCTGCTGCCTCCTGTAGCTGAGATTAAGGCAGACAGCGCCACATCTATTTCATACAAGTCTTTGTGTGGGCTTAAAAATTTTCATATGTACCTAGAAGTGAAATTGCTGGGACATGTGGTAATACTATGACTAGCCTTTTAAGGAAAGGCCAGGCTGTTTTCCGTGGTGGCTGCACTATTTTACATTCCTATTAGCAGTGTGAGAGGTTCCCATTTTTTCATATTCTCCCTAATACTTGCCATTTTCTCTTTTTTAA
This sequence comes from Hydrochoerus hydrochaeris, assembly GCA_004027455.1. Lineage (NCBI taxonomy): Eukaryota > Metazoa > Chordata > Mammalia > Rodentia > Hydrochaeridae > Hydrochoerus > Hydrochoerus hydrochaeris. The sequence goes on along the minus strand of PVLA01002780.1, from coordinate 119,346 downwards.
TTATTGCCACCCCAAAGGGTACAAAGTGACATCGCACTGTGGCTTTGGTTTTCATTTCCCCAGTGGCTAATAATATTGAACACAATTTTCATGTGCTTCATGCTCATTGTAAAATTTTTTTTTCCTTTGCATTGCTAGGGATTGAAGCCAAGGTCTTGGATATGCTAGACAAGCATTCTACTGCTGACCTATACCCCAGCCTTTTGGAGAAATACCTATTTGGCCCCAGTACCAAAAAAAGAAAATCTCTTCAGATCCTTTGCCCACTTTTGTAGTGGCATGTTTGTCTTATTATTATTGAGTTTAAGTGCTTTCTATACAGTGTTGACACTAGCCCCTTATGAGGGATGTGATTTACAATATATAAAGATGTGATTTTGGTCTCTGGAGATCATCCACGTTTCCTCCTCTTACAGTGGATTTTCATGTACTGTATCGAACATAGAAGCAATGAATTTAAGAATTGCTGTTCTGAAAATGTCACAATAATCATTGCTTGAGGCAAGAGGCAGTAATAAATGCTAAAATGTTAAAATTGGCAGGTAAAAATGTACGAGAAACAGGTCACTTACGTAGACCCAAAGTATTTCCTTCATAGGATACTTAGGAGGCAAATGGCAACTTTACATGAGAGAAAGTTGGTAGGCAGCGCCCTAATCCAACAGTTCAAATCAGTAACATCAACACGGGGGCAGACTGACATCACTTGCCCTTGACGTGACGAGCTGAGGAAGATGCAGTTTCGCTTTTGCAGTATTCTTACTCAAACTGTGCGATCTGAATTTGTGAGGACACATTACACAAAGTCACTCGGAGGCACACTCTAGAAAATAACTGATCAGTCCTGCTCAAAGTGTCAAGATCCAGCGGGTGAGGCGGCCCACACCTGTCATCTCAGCACTCTGGGAGACCGAGGCAGGAGGATGGCAAGTTCAAACCTAGCCCAGGCAAAGACCTGACTCCAAAATAAACTAAAAGGGCCAGGATTGTAGTTCTGTGTGAAGGTTCCGAGTTGAATCTCTGGTTCTATAAAAATTTGTGAGGCCCTAGACTCAAGCCTCAATGGTGTATAAATGCATACAACATATGTGTAGGACATTCATACATACACAGAAAGGCGTCAATAACAAAGTCCAAAAACTTGCTTCAGATTAAAGAGAACTAAGGACCTTTTCCCTTCTCCTTTTCCTCCTCCTTCTTCTTCTTTTTCACCTCCCCCTCTCTCCTCACCCTTGTCCTCTCCCTCTTTCTCCTCCTTCTTCAGTGCTAGAGTTTGAACCCGGGACCTCTACATTGAGCCACATCTCCAGCCTTTTAAAATTTTTTATTTTGAGGCCGGGTTACTAAATGCTGAATTACCCAGGCTAGGCTCGAACATGCGATCCTTCTGCCTCAGCTTCCCAGAGTGCTGGGTTTGCCAGTGTGTGCACCAATCTGACTGAACTAAAACTTAACAACTAAAAGCAAAGTGATTTTACATCGCATCCTGGGTCAGAAAAGGGCCACAACGGATTATCTGGATAAATTCAAGTAAGATTTGTAGATAAAAAATTTTTTGATTTTGATTCATTGTACCATGTAAAATTTGGAAGAATCTACATAAAAGCTTCACTATTTGAGACTATTTTTTACATTTTTGTAGCATTTTGGAAAGTTTGAAATCCAAAAAAATAAATCAACAGCAATAATGATGACAAAATCTTCCTTTTAAAGCTCCTTTGGTTTCCCATTGCCTAAGGAAGAGACCTGAATTCCTGAGCCAGCCATTCCTGAGCCAGCATGTCACCAGTCTCCCTGGTCCTGCTGCCACGCAGCAGCTGCCACAGGCCTACAGTCCCAGACCATGTGGGGCAGGGCTGCCTGTCATCCCGCAGTACTGGGGCTTTGGAGGGTCCAGTGGGGAAAGGCCAGGGTCAAAGCCGCTGGGCCTGCGGAGATAGATTTGATTGCTCATAGAGAAGCCAGTTGGCAAATGATTTTGATTGTGCAAGGGAGAGATAATAAAGGCTTCAAGCAAGGAGAAGTGGAGGAGAGAGGAAGTGGAAGACTCCAGAAATGTTTGGGGAGGGGAATCAGTAGGACTCGATGATAAAGAACAAATGGGACCCACAGGATGACTCTTAGTGGCTGCCCCTGGAATGGAGGAGAGCAGATGCCATTTGGGCGGCTGTCCAATGTGCAAGTTGTTTTTACACGTGTCCCTCTGGCCACCCTCTCCTTGTTTCCCCAGCCTGGAAGGCCGAGCTCTGTGCTTTGCATCCTCAGGGCCCTCTCTCCAGTGATGGGCAGCCATGTGGTACCTGCAGCCTGCAGTGAGGAAAGGCCGGGCTGTGTCTTAGTCCCATTCTGTTGCTGGGTAATTGACAAAGACATGCTTATTTGGCTCACCGTTCTGAAAGCTGGAGGTCCACTCTTGGTGGCTGGGTCTGGCGAGGACTTGTTCTGGATGCTAACATGGCAGAAGGTGGAAGGGCAAGTGCACTGTGAGGAGGACGGAAAGCATGAAATCAGGCTCGACTCACCACACTCTGCGCTTGTGATGACTGACCCGCTCCTGAGAGAACTAACCCATCCAGGCAGAAAGGCACAACCAACTCACCCAGGAGCGACCCAGCCCTCTCTCAAAGGCCCCATCTCCCAGCGTCACAGTGGCAATCATACTTCGGCACGAATTTTGGAAGGGGCGAATCACACTGTGACAGGGTACCAGCTCCCCTAGTGCCTCTTTTTCCAAGTTTGGCAGGGGCTGCATTCATCCAACCAAGGCCACACTTGGTTGGGCAGCCCACTTGCTTGGGAAGATGGGGTATAACAGCTAATATTTGGGTACATTATTGCCCTCTATTGATTCCATTACCTTTGGAAATAGTTTCCTTATAATCTTCCTCCCTCCTTTGCTGCCCTGTCTCCCTCCCTTCTTCCTTCCTTCTCACTTTTTTTCTCCTTCCTGTTTCCCTTCTTCCCTTCCTCCCTCCCTTTCTTCTCTCTTTTTCTTTCTTATTTTTTGAGACACGGTCATACTAATTTGCTTAGGCTGTACCCAAATTCGAGATCCTCTTGCCTCAGCCTCCTCAGTCCTGGGGTTATAGCCATGCATCACAACATCTGGCTTAATATTTCTTTCATCATCCCTTTAAATGCAGTATCTGTTTCTTTCTTACTAAGTCCTCGACAAATACACCAGCTAACAACAATGATGTCCTCTCTCATTATAGCTATTCTTCCAGTACTAAAGGTGGCTTGGTCTCAGGGGGAGGAAAGGTTGTGAGACCTGGCTTCTCTCCACTATCTTAATGGGAAGTCACTCCATGTGCCAGAATAGAACAGCTGTGCTGGGCGACCCCACCCCTAGCCTCCCTGGATTGGTGTCAGGTGGGTACCTGCCCAGGCTGCTCACAGACCTGATACTTAGCATGAGCATCTGAGGGTCTTGGTGATGCCAGGCGTCTTGAAGCCATCTGTACCTCAAAGTTACCAAAACTCCTCCACCCTCCCCTTGCCTGGGCTGGTTCCTACTGGTTTCCCATTACCGATAGTCTAAAGCATGTCACAAAACAGCTGTTCAACATGGTGGGGGCTGTTCACCGGGGCCCTGTACACAGGCAGAGATGTCTGTCTGGTGGATACAGTGTCATGTTGGGTGTCTTTCCCTGGGGGCCTGCAGGGGGGCTTTCCCCAGGTTACAGTTTGAGCCTAAAGTCTTCCCAGGCTGGACATTGCAACTTAGGTGTCCCCTGATGCAGTGGGGTGTTAGGCCGTGGAGGTTTGCAAGACCTGCAGCGGGGTCAGCGGAGCACTCCGGGCAGCCTTCCGGGTGTGTGCACACACCAAGAGGGACACCACGGTAGCAACGTTCTCACCCTCAGTCTGTGTGAAAGCCCCCTGGGAAGGTTATTCAAATCCTGATTCCTGGGCGGGGGATATAGCTCAGTGGCATAAGTGCCTGTCTGGCAAGCACGAGGTTGTGAATTCGATCCCCAGTGCAAAAAACAAACAAACAAAAATCCTGATTCCTAGGGCCCTGCTCAACCAAATAAATCAGCATCATTGGAAATGGGGCCTGAACCTCAGTATTATACCAGACCTCTCAGATCAGGGCCCAGGGTAGCCTGTTCAGGCAGCGAACAGCAATTGCTGCTCCCTTTGAAGGTGTGCTGGGCCCCCGCTATGGGGCCAGGCGAGAAGGATGGCCCCAGGGAAGGTGCAGAGGTTCTCTGTGTACACTGCAGGACCTGGTGCAGGTCAGGGGTCTCACGCACCTGAAACAGTCATTGGACAACAAAGCAGCACCCTGTGTAATTAACTGTCACATGTGTGCTGCCTGCTCTTGTTACTTGGCAAGTCCCAGGAACCCAGAGATTGAGGGGACAGGAAACTAACTCAGGATAATCCCTCACAGTGTGCAGGGCCTGGGGATTTGGCACGTTTTATAGCCTCCATCCCCCTCTGTCCTAGGAGCCATGGAGGGGCAGGGCACAGGGTCTCTGCCTTGGATCTGAGCTCCAGGGGTAAGATTTCTTCCTAGCTAAGGTGAGATCTGGGTCCTTGTCAGAGGATAGCACTTGCTGTGGGAGTTTTGGGGAGTCTCAAATATTTCATGTATAAGGTGTTATTTGAAAAATAAAGTGAAGTTTTGAATTTAAAAATGTATAAGTGTAAAAGACACAGTGCCATCAATCCCCCTCAGAATACTCCCTTGCTTGGCACACACTTATCCCATCCTCTTTGCCACTTTCTGAAGCAGTTCTGGAAGTCCTCCTTCATGGGTGTCTTGCACTGTGCTGTCATGGCTGCCTCCATGTCCTGAATCAATTCAAAATGTTTCCCTTTCCTGGTCATTTTGACTTTAGGAAGAGCCAGAATTCACATGGTGCCAGGTCCAGTGAACAGGTAGATGAGGGCACAGTGTCATGTTTTTATGAGCCTGCCTTTCTGTTGCAAGGCAGGCAGCACTTTCTGGCTCTTCCAGGTGGCAGGAACTGCCCTCTTCTGTTTTGCCCAAGGCCTTAATATGCCCTCATCCCAGAAATTCCCCTCCTGCTTGGCTCTGGCCTTAGGGCCCCTTTTCCTCTTTCTAGCAGGCTTGGATCTGTGCTGCGTTCAGCTCTGGGTCCTTGGAATAGCAGGGGCCCCTGGAACTGAGCTGGGAAGGTAGATCCTGAGCCAGTGCAGAGAGATGAAAGAACATTGTATTCAGAACTGGCATCCAATTCTGCTTAGAAGTGAATCCTCCTTGTTTAGGAGACGATCAGAGACTCCAGGGATGGAGGCAGGACCACGGAGGCTGGGCCACTCTGCCTGACTGCAGGCAGATTGGCAGGGCAGGAGGAGGCTAAAGAGGGAGGACCAGGGCTGAGATGGCAGACACGTCCCCAGAGAAGAGTTTTAAGAGGTTCCTGTAATTGCAAGGCAGATCCTTCATGTCTCCAAGCATCCGTGTACCTTCTGCCCACACAAATGCCTGATGTGAATGGGTTTCTGGATAGAAAATAAGAAGAGGATTTCCACAGCTGGTGGCTGTGTTAGTAGGCTGACGTGTCTCCAGGAGGAAGCTGATACTGCCCCAAAGTGAAATTAGTAGAAGCAGTGCTCTGGGTGCTGGCTAACTGTGAGACATGACCAGTTCTTCCCCCATACCAGGAGGTCACAGGCATCTTAGGAAAGGAATTCGCAGGCTTCCACCATCCATGGTATGGGGTGGGCTGTGTAAGCCTCTCAGATACAACTCAACTGTGAGATAAGGGGGCACAGACACAAGCCAGCACCTCCACATTTATTTCTCAGAAATATTGTCCCACTGAATTGGCTAATAAGCTCCCACAGTTGGAGCAGTGACTAGTACTGCATGTGCCTTTAGCACCAAAACAAACTGATGGCCTGGCAGGGATTCAGGGAGGAGTGGGTGCTGCCCACCAAGCCATAGGGCTACCTGACATCTGTCCTTCTCTTTTCCAGTTCTCCCAGAGGTAAGAGATCCTTGGCCTCTTGCACAGGGAGAACATTCATTCACTCACTATTTGGTCACATGGCCTCTGATTCTTGCACCACTGTTTCCCAATCTGAGCCCAGCGGGTGCCTTGATTAGTGGAACTTAGGTCACAGGATGGAGCCCTAGCTGCAAGGGAGTCTGGGAAGGTGGACGTAATTGACCAGGAGAGAAATTCCCCAGGAATAGCATTCACCACCATTTAGAAACCAAAAGAAAGAATTCCACTCCATCTGGTAGGAAGAGTGACAAATAGATCCACAATCCTGAATCCAGGCAGAGACCTGGGCCAACAGTACTATGGGGATGATTCTTCATCAGCCTCAAATGAGCTGGAGAAATCAAGGTCCATTGTTCATACAGCAGTTACCATGGCATAGCTGGGAGGGCCAAGAATAGGGATGGATGGTGGGGCAGAGGCCAGGTGTAGGGGCTGGATGGAGGTGTCAGCTGTGGGCAAGGAAAGAAAGGACAGAAGTGCCAAGTTAAGGAAGTCAACCAGGTTAGGGGTGCATGGAGGGGGCCGTGCAGGGACAGAGGCTTTGTGGCCATGAGGCCCTGCTTCCCCTTTTCTGAGCTTAGCTCTGCATGAGCCCCTCCACCAATGCCCTGCTGCTGATTTGGGAAGGGGTGGGGGAGAAGTCAAGTGTCCATCATGACAGAGAGGCACGGAGAGATAGACTTTCTGCCATGTGCACCAGGTAGCCCCTTGCTCCTGACTCATGTTCCGTACTCAGAGCAGGCCTCCACTGCCTCTGGGCAAGGGGGGAAACTGGGAAGTTGTGAGATTAGGCAGAAAATGAAGGAGGCTGAATCCTAGCATGACATTTCTTCCCCTTCCTCTCCTTCTCCTTCTCCTCCTTCTCCTTCTCTTCTTCCTCCTCTTCCTCCTCTTTCTCCTCCTCCTGCTCCTTCTTCTTCTTGCTCTTCTTTTTTTTGTGGTACTGGGAATTGAATGCAGGGCCTTTACACTAAGCCATATCCTCAGTATGTTTCTATTTTTAATTTTGAGATAGAGTCTCACTAAATCACTCAATTTTCCAGGCTGGATTTGAACTTGTGATCTTCCTGCCACAGCCTCCCAGAGTGCTGGAGTTACAGGTATGTGCCAACTCCCTTGGATCATTGGCTGGGTGTAACGGCAGGGAGGTCACAATCCCTCTCTTGTTGTCCTCCTCAAAGGGTGAATTGGGAAGAGGCAGGGAAAGCCCCTCTGTAGAGGCCCAGGGCCGTGCTTAAGCGTCAGGAGTAGCTGGATTCCAGGCAGAGCCCTGTGGGGATGTGACTGAGTGCAGTGAGCCTTGACACCCCAGCACCCTTGGTCACACTGTGGCCGTCAGTTGGTCACAGTGCTGTCATGGGAGTCAGGGACCACCTGGCTCAAGCTCCCTGTCCAATTAACAGCTACGAAGAAACCTTTGCTGGGAAAAAAAATCAGAGATAAGAAGCCAAGCCATGAGGACCTGTGGCCACTTTTTCCACTTCTGGGGTTGGCTTTGTGGGAGACCCTTGGCCCCTGGCGCTGGTGCTGACTTGATGACAGTGACTGTTGTTTGCACATCACACTTCTTTCCTGAGATCCACCCAGGGAGCATCACATACACACACTCTGGGACCATGGGCACAGTGCTGCCCCTCGTCCCAGTCTAGGTTATCCTCCCCTCAGGGATTAGCTGAGGAGTGTGGGGAGAAGGCAGCCACTCTGATACCAGGAAGCTCCTGGCACCTTTGTGTAGTGGGTGCTCAGGAAGTGAGGTCCCTGGGCACCCTGTGTTTCCCATTAAGATCTACCAAGTTCCTTTGTGGTTCTGCACTTGTGGTGACAAGGTGAAGAAAGAGGGATCATGATGGAGGCCAGCAGAATGTCCCCAGGCTCAGCATGTGTGGCTTTATTCTGTAGCAGGAGGCTGAGTCCACAAAGGCACCAGGGGTTGCAGGCTTTGGGTCCCAAAAGGTACCTAGGGGAAACTGATCCTGGGGGTGTTCCCCGCCCCCATTATAGCTTCGTATTTGAGAACTTCTAATCTTTAACCTAAGGACACTCTCACTGCTGTCCCTGACACGGAGGCCCCCTGAGTGTCCCTGTCCCTAGCCTACTTATTGGTGATCCCTCTTGGAATGAGAGATTAGGGCCAGGAAAGTGTCCCATGGCTGCTCTAGCAGGTACCCAATCCGGCAGGTTTTCCTTCTTTCTTTCTTTCTTTCTTTCTTTCTTTCTTTCTTTCTTTCTTTCTTTCTTTCTCTCTCTCTCTCTCTCTCTCTCTCTCTCTCTCTTTCTTTCTCTCTCTCTCTCTTTCTTTCTTTCTTTCTTGTTATGCTGACCACTGTTGACCTGCCTTGGTGTCTGGGTGCTGTGTACACCTGCAGGTCCGTGGAGGGCGAGCAGGCCTGCAGAAGGAGGGCGAAGGAGAGGGGGCCTCAGGTGGGCACCGGTAGGCAGCTCTGCACCCGTCCCATACGCCTTCTTCTACTGCCCGGGGAGATAGGTCATCAGCCTCTTGCTTTTCTCCAAGGGCTACATGATTTGCCTCCTCCTACCCATTCTAGTTTTGGGGTTCCTAGGTGGAAAATAGCTGCTTCCTCCTGGAGAGGCGCCCGTGTGGGCTGACTTGATTATTCCTGCTCCCGCTTTGCTCACTGACTCCTGAAACTGGCTTGAACGTTTTCTGTGGCTTTTCACAGAAATGACTGCCCAGAAACTCTGCTTCGGGAGATGTATCTACTTTCATTCTGGGGGTAGTGGTGGTGGTGGTGGTGGTGGTGGTGGTGGTGGTGTGAGATTTGGGGCAAAACCTTGGACTCCCAGGATGTGACTCTGATCCTCAGCAGCTCTATGGGTTTTGAGATGCCACTTTATCTCCGGGAGCCTGTTTTCTACCTGTGTAATGGCACCAAGGACGCTCCTCACCTGGCAGGGCTGGGGGGGCCGGAGGGCCTTGTGAAGGAGGCCAGATGGAGGTGGGATGCACTTCAGTGCTGGTGTCCCCAAGTCACCTGCTCATGAGGACCCCGTGCTTCTGCCTCTGGAGAGCCTCACGTGCCTGTGTGGGCGCCTTCTTTGGCTTACACATAGGTCCTCTTCCCAGAGCCTTGTTTAGTGAGATGGTGCTGTGTCTGTGGTCCCCTGGTGGGCACCCTGGGGTACAGTCCCAAGGGCATGGAGATGGACTCTGGTTCCCTTCTGTTCCCCAAGAGAGCAGCCACCATTCTGCTTACGAGCCAGAGGAGTTGGGAGCAGACGTGGAACGAAAATAGCTCTTTTCCATAAACAAAGCTGCTTCTCGTTGGGGGAATGTAAACAGGCAGATGCTTTAGGAGACAGTGCCATCCGGCTGCATGGCGGGGGAGGCGACATGGGAGGCCCTGCCCTGCACTGCCTGTGTCTGCACTGCCCCTGGGGGAGCAGGCAACCGGGCAGCGGAGTCCGGCTGGTCACCTCTGTGGGCTCCCCTAGTGCCCGGTCTGGCCTGCGGGCTCCGTTCCCAGGGTCTGTGGGGCCTCTCCTCACAGCACACCCAGCCCCAGTGGCTGAGCGGTCTCTTGGTGCCCAGTGTGGGCTGCTGGCACCTGAAGAAATCCTGCCCTTCATTCAACCTCCTCGCTAGCTCCTAGAGGGGCTGCTTTCTCCATCCCTGCTGTCCATCTCAGTTCTATTTTTATGTGTTTATTTTTATTTGTCAAGACTGGGGATTGAACCCAGGACTTTTTCATTAAGCTACAGCTCCAACGTCTTTTTTTTATTTCTTTAAATCTTGAGACAGCATTGTGCTAAATTGCTGCTTCCCTGGTTGGGCTCTAACTTACCATCTTCCCGCCTCAGCTTCGCAGAGTGTTGGGATTACAGGTATGAGTCCACCGATGTGTGTCCACCACACTTGGCCCATCTGAATTCTGGGCCTTCACCTTACCTGAGGAGGGGCCAGGCAAGGGCAGAGAAGGGTCCTGGGCATGGCATTCCGGGAGCAGGGTCAAGTGAGAGAGAAGCTGGCCTGGCTCCACTCTCAGGGCAGCAACTTGAGTGCCCCTGAGTGACGGCCCAGCTAAGGCTGTTGAACTTCCACAGAGATCGATCCTCCTGGCTCCTCTGAGTTCGTAGCGTGGCTTTGCTGGGACACAGACCTATTCTGGCCAGTGGTTGGTGACTCAGGCTCATGGGGAGCTGTGCTCAGTGGGTTTGGGGCAGGATGGGCTTTCAAGGAGTGATAGATGGTTCTGGCACGAGATAGGGCTTTGCTGTCATACTGAGAATGTCACACAGTACCCACGTCGCAGGAGGGAGATGGAGGAGATGCTATTTGTCCCACTGAAGGACGAGCAGGATGAACACACGAAGCTGAGTGCAGCAGTGCACACTTACAATCCCAGCACGCTGGGAGGCTGAGGAAGGAGGGTGGCAAGTGTGAGGCTAGTCCGGGAGGCTTAGCAAGACCCTGAGTCTTAATAAAAAACAGAAAAGGCCAGGGGATGTGGCTCAGAGCGCAGGTTCAATCCCCAACACTGAGCAAAGGAAGAGCACCAGAATCAAGTGCGGTGAGGAAGGCCACACCAAGGCAGAGCTGGGGCCTGATCCACAGCCCACCAGGCCGCACTGTCAGCTCTGACCGGTCACAGAGGCCCAGCCCGGTGGTGTGAATAACATCCTCCAGGCGCAGAGTTCATGGGAGTAAGGCTGGGACTGGCCCCATGACTGTCACCCCAAGTCTCGGGCCCCGTCCCCGCCAGCTGCTTCACTGTGGCTCTAGGCAGCACCTGAGAGGAAGCCACACTGGAGCCCACCCTGAGAGCAGAGATCCTTCCCGACACCCCAGTGGCCCTATGTGGGAGGGAGGAGCAGGTGGGGCAGGTCAGGAGTCCCTTCATGGGTGGCATGTGTCACCTGGTCAGGGGGACCATGGGGGGAGGCTCAGGTATAGTAAGAACTGTCCCCTGCCCAGCTTTGTGTGTGAGGACAGCTGACCAGGCCTTCTCTGCCTGGAGGTGGTGACTATTCCTGGGGAGGTGCCATGTAGGAACACCCTGTGGCAGAGGGGCTGTGACTGCCCTGGCACCATTTGGGAGTGGAGTTAAGTCCTGGGGACAGAAGCAAGGACCATGGGAAGCCTTGGGCCTGGTTAAAGGTGTCTGTATCCCCCAGAGGTTCTGGTTAAGTGGAGGACCACTGTCCTAGCAGTGGAGGGTGTGAAGACCAGCCTGGGTCCCATGGGGACCCCTCCCTGCCTGTCCTTCTTCTCCGCCTCTGCAGGGTCCCCTACTCCCAGCTTGGAACCCAGTCCTGGGAGTCTGCTCCTGAATGTCCTCAGGCCACCCCTCCTTCCCACACTGGCCACTGTCCCCATCCCACTTCCTGGCCATACTCTGCGCCGCCCCCTCCCTTCCCTGCCCCTAGGACTCTTCAGTTCTTCCCTGCCACATCTAGCAGAAGGAGGACCTCAAACACCATCGTGAGCTTATAACTCCAGGGCTCCCGGGCCTCTGTGGCTGCTCAGCGCCTGCCAAAGGGAGCTTTGCTTTTGGGCCTCTGCTGCCTCAGGGGCTGTCTTGGCCTGTGTCTGTGTGTGGTCACCTGGCCTGCATCATGTCCCAGGTCACCTGGATGTCCATCTCTTCCTCTTTGCCCTTCCCTCTCACAGGGCATCTTATCCAGGCGCAGGACCAGGAGGAGAGGTGTTGATCCTCAGCCGGCACATATTTAGCATGGGCCCAGTTGCCACTGGTCACTCATCCCTCAGGTCTCCCCTGGAATTCTCCTTGTGTGTCCCCATCCCAGGAGACTTGGAGACTTCGCGTCTGTGTCCAGGCAGCAGGATCATCCTGGGGCCAGGAGTCCCTGCTCTGCCCAACTCTGTCCAATCCTAGCCTTGCCAGCCCTGGGGCAAATGGCAGGGAGCTCAGTACTGTCCCCTGGAGAAACTGTCCGCATCTTCCCCTGAACCCTGCTCCTGGCTGCTGAGGTCTCTACTTCCCTCCAGTGTCCACTTAGCCTCCTCTGGGGTCCCCAGGTTTAGATCAAAGCTGGGGTCAGGGCTGAGCTTGAGATCAAGGATTTCAAGTCCAAGTCTGGACTCAGGCTTCCAGTAGAAAGGACACCGTGTGTCCCCGGGCTCTTTGGAGAGAGGGGCCACCACAGTGGGAAGGTGACCAGCTATGGGCACGGCGGCTGTCCCTCTGGGCTGTCCCAGGGAAGCAGGAACCTGGTCTGGAGTGATTCACAGATGCGGCTTCCATGAGGTCATCTGCGCCTCCTTCTGCATGGGGCTGGCGTGGCAGGGCTGGCACAGTGAGATGGCACAGGCCGATCTCCTCTGCTTCTCTCCGGAGGCAGGAAGGCGGGCTAACTGCGCCAGCATCTAATTACCCCCAGAGGTAATTGCTCTGGGTTCTCTCTGCCACCTTGCGATTTCTCTCCGGGCCTCGGGCGGCAGAGGAGCCAAGCTAACCCCAAGGGGACCGAGCCCCTAGACGGCACGGATTGCTAAACCCGACACCTCCCAGCACCCCGCCGCGGCGACGTGTCCGAGCTTCGCGACTGTGAGACTGTGAGTTTATGACGGGCCCCATTATGTCTCTTGCACAAACAGAGTGTTGAAATACCCAACGGATGATGACAGTGTTGAAACAGCCTGTCGTCTCAGCACTTTCTCCGTCATTAGCCAGATGTTCCAGCCCTCAGCGGCATTCGCAGCCTTGGCAGGAAGGGAGGGGCTGCAGAGGCGGGCAAGGCTGGGCAGGAGGCTGGGCTGGGGCTTGGAGTCCCCAAGAGAGCCAGGCAGGAGGTGAGCTAGAAGGTGGGACGCAGGTGTCAAGGCAGAAGGGAAGTGCGAGTCTTTCCAGCCCAGAGTCCCAGGATCCCAGAATTGCCAAGGAAGGGATGGGAGGCTGAAAACCCCCTGGCTGCTCTGCTTGGTGGAATATGTATTTATTTTGCAGTACCAGGGACTGAGCCCAGGGCCTTTGCACAGAGCAATACTGCCAGCCTTTAAAAAAAATTGTCTATTTTGAAATAAAGTCACTAAGTTGGTCAGGCTGGGTTCGAACTTTCAATCATCCTGCCTCAGCCTCCCAGAATGCTGGGATTATAAGCAGGCACGGGGAACTGTTTTTGAAGAGAATCAAAACCAAAAATTTGGGCTCTACTTGGCTCTGAGAGGTGCAGTGGTTTCCTGAGGTTCCCCAGCCCACACCTGACCTGGACCCTCAGAATCCCCTCTGCCACTAGCAGTCTGCTGGGGGTGAGAGGAAGGTGTTACCCCCCTCTTCCTCGTCTTGGTGCTTGAGGCTGAGATTCATCCTAGCTGTGAAGACTCAGGATGTGTGGGGGGGTGCAGGTCAGCGGGGGTCACTGCAGAACGATGTGGGGCCTGAGTGGCCCAGCCAGACCTTACTTCTGGTTTCCAGGTCAGCGGTGCTTGTGCAGCGTGGTATTTTGGGTGAGGAGGACCTGCCACCTGGGGCACCAGGCCATGGGCAGGAGGCAGCTTTCAAGAGACCCCACTGCGACCCAAAGGGAGGATACTGGGGGTCCCAGGAACAGAACCCTCGTGTCATCTGCCAGAGTTCTCAAGACTCAGGTTCCCAGCGTGGGTTTGCACCTAGCTGCTTTCTCTCCTGTGTGGCCTCAGGCGGGGCCTTCTCGTGCCTTAGTTTCCCTGTCTATAAAGGAGAGCCAGGAGGTCCGCCTGTGTTTATGTCCACTCTGTTGCCCCCTGTATGAGGGGACTTTCTGGTAGTCATGTCTAACAACAGGGTCCCCCTGGAGAAACACAGACCTTGTCACCGAAGGCATCCACACCGGTAGCCGACAGCCACCCACTCTGGAGGTGACTCCTGCCTTAGATGGGGTTTGGACCAGAGGCTGAATTCCTACATCTGCTGATGATTTGGGGAATTAAGTAGAAGAGTTTGCAGCTAATAAATGAACCCTGAGGGACTCCCACTGCCAAGAGGGTACAACTGGGAGGGGGGCAAAGTTTTGATTTTACTTTCTCTCACTCCTGGAACCCAGTGTTCTGGTAGTCTCTCTTTCCTTCGGCAGCAGACTGGCCATCAGTCACTCATACCTTAGTGAGAATGGCTTTCCTGGGAATCTGGCCTCTGAGGGTTCCTACATTGAGAAATTTGGTGGTCAGACTGGGCAGTGAGGCCACATCTCTGGGCTGGTGGAACAGCCAGGGAGACGGGTCTGCTTGCCCCAAACTGCATCGCAATGCCAAGGCCAGTCACTGGCTGGGCACCTCCTCTGCCACTGCCTCCCTGGCTCAGGCCACATTGTCTCTCTCCTGGACGAACCTGGGAGCCTTCTAACTCGCCCTCGTGAGTCTGTTTCCATGCAGCAGCCAGGAGTTTGGTTCTGACCTGTTATTCCTTACTACATCCATTCATTTCCACGGTGTGAGTGAGACATTGGAGATTGAACCCAGTGCCTTCTGGCTGAGCTGCACCCTCAGCCCTTTCTTCATGGTTGTTCTTGTTATTATTATTATTTCTATTTTGAGACAAGATTTCAATAAGTTGCCCAGGCTGGGCTTGAGCTTCTGATCCTCCTGCCATGGCCTCCCAGACTCCTGGGATTATAGGTGTGGGCCGCCACACCTGGTTCCATTTATTTCTTTCTAAAGTCATGAGCACATGTGTACTATCTCACTTAATTACTATCCCTCACTGGCCCACTGAGAGTCCCTGTGGTCTGGCATCACCAGGCACACAGCAGGTGCTCAGTCACGACGGTTACTGAATGCGCGAAACTGATGCGCCAATGCCTTCACTGACATCCTACTGTGAGCTGAGTAGTTTTGTTTTTGGTGTTTTGGGGGAGAACCAGGAATGGAACTCACTACCTTATGCTTGTCAGGCAGGGGTTGTGCCACTGAGCTATATCCCTGCCTGGCCCCTGAGCTGAGTAATTTACACATGATTTACATAAAGCCCAGCTGCCATCAGTGTCACCTGGGGAATTTAGTGACACCAAGCCTGGACCCTCCCAGGGGCTGGCTCAGGTCCAGGGGCTGAGCTGGTCAGTCCCAGAAGGGGCTTTAACATCAGCATTAAAAAAAATCTTGTTGATAGGGCTGGAGGATAGCCCAGTGGTAGAGCACTTACCTAGCAGGTGCATGGCCCTGGGTTCGAATCCTAGCACCACAAACCATAGTGATCAAAAGTGGGTCCCCATATTGGAGAATCACAAATATGGTACCTTTCCTCTTTTTATTTTATTTTAAAACAATTTTAGGCTCACTGAAAAGTTGCAAGAAGACCGTTCTCATGTGTCCTACACCCACCTCCCCTTGAAGTTAACATCTCGCGTGGTGCTGTTACTGAAAGCAGGACACAGACACTGGTGCGCTGCTGTTAAGCCACCTGCAGGGCCTGCTGGGTCTCGCCACTCCGTGTCAGCTCTGTGCCCGTGATCCTGCCCAGGGTTCCCATCCCGACTGCAGGAGCAGTGGCAGGGGCCTCCAGCGGCAGCAGCTGGTATTTTCCCAACCTCACGGCCCGGACCCACGGGGAGAACATCCACCAGCTACGTTGCCGAGTTGTCCTGCTTGGAGCAAGATGAAAGGCTGAAAGGCTCAGGTGATCCCCTGCCTCAGTCTCCCTAGTGGCTGGGACTACAGGTGCATGCCAGGCTCATCCATTAATTTTGGTCCCCGTCAGTGGTCATTATTCACAACTGTCACTGGGCGTTGGTCTGAGGGTACCTTTCTGCTCACGTCCATGTATGAGTGGCATTTCCCTTAGAGAAGATCTGTCCGCCCCTCCTCCACTCCATGTATTTACTTTTCCAATTATTTATTTCTGTCAGTATGGTATGGTCCCTTTTTAATTCCTAGCCCAGCTTCACACCTGAGTACCCACCCACGCAGCACTGTGGGGGTTGGGAAGGGGGCGAAGTGCTGGGAGCTGAGTGCTGCCGACCTTGGAACTGGTGCACTCTGTAGCTTGGTGCAAAGAATGCTCAGGACACAGCCCCCAGCATCATCCTTCTGTGTCCCCTCCCTGCTCCTGGCTCCTCATCCGTCCTCCTTCTGCCTGCCTGTGACACCAGCTGTCTTCTTCTCAGCTGCCCTCTCTCTCCCGAGCCCAGTGTCAGTACAACATCGGGCAGAAAGAAGAGACAGACAGAGACAGACAGAGACAGAGACAGAGACAGAGAGGTGACTTCCTGACTTCCTGTACCCTCAGGCCACCTAGAGCTTCCTGGGGAGGGCATGGCCCTTGGACCTTCCTTGGTGCTGGTGTGGGTCACCCATCTCCTTGAGACCTGTCACTGCTCCCTGGGGGAAGTGAGTCAGTCCCTGGGCCCCTTGCCCCTGGCACACAGCACGCCAGCACTCACGCGATGGGTGAAGTCGACTCCGGTCTTTTGCTGCCTCCTCTATCTACTTCACACATGGCTGCGGGCCAGGGACTGGTGGAAGTGACAGGGAGTTGTAGGCATTACCAACAGCATGGAGGTGGGTGAATCTGGCCTTGTCTAAGGTTAGGAAGGGTGCTTTCCAGTGAATCTCAGTCCCTGGGCTCCGACATCATCCTACAGATGTGGAAAAGGAGGAGGCTCAGAGAAGGGATGCGACTGGCCCAGGTTACACAGCTGGCTCACACCACAGGCAAGATTCGAACCCAGGCCTGTGAGATGCCAGCGCCCAGGCCCCAGCCACCACCCCCACTGGGGAGGCCAGTCACATCCAGATCCGGAGACTTTGCGTGACTTCCCCATGTTATTAATTGCGCTCAGACCCAGCCTCTTTGGGTGTTTTTCTTCCAGCTAAAAGAGCAATAAAAGACAGCATAATTGGAAGACAAAGGCGACTGCCTGGCCAGCCCGCCCCAAGGAGCACAGTGCCGGTAACTTGGGTGTGATCCGACCTGTGATTCATGCAGCCAAATTACAGGCTTCCGCACACAGGTGTGCACAGGCTGTGGGGGCGGGGGCGCCAGCCAGCGCTCACCTCTGCAGGAGGGAAGAGTCAGCGCTGCCACCCAGGGGGACGAGGCCAGTGCACAGGCCTCACGGTCACTGCTCTGGGTCTTCCAGAGGCCTCAAGAGTTTGCCCAGGGCTCCTGCACCTATGTCGCAAGCTGGGGGTGGGGTGGGGGCAGAGCCAGATTCAGGCAGGGCCTCGGGCAGTGAGTGCTTAGAACCAAGGGAGCCAAGTCCTGAGCCCAAGACTTGGGGAAAGCAGCAGGGCAGGTTGTGGCCCCAAAAGCTGCTGAAGAGGTGTCCCACCATCCTGATGCCCCCAAAGGCTTTCTGTGGGAAGTAGGCTGTGGACTGTGAGCCCTGTGTCTGTCCACCCCCACTGGTGCTGGGAAGAAGTCTTCATTTTGGAAGGGACATGAGGGACACTCATGGGGTGCCTGCTGAGCAGCCACCTGCCATGGTACCAGCTGAGGTGGCTTGCTCTGGACCTGGGCTTGGAAACCAGCCCTCTGCTGCCTCTGTCTCCATATTCAAGTCTCTGTCTTAGGCAGAACCAGACCTAGTCACTGAGCTGCCTCCAGGGTGGCTTGAACATTGGACAGAGAGTGCACACAAGTCAGAGCCTCAAGAGGCTCCATTGTAGACCACAGCTGCCCCAGGACTGTAGCCCCCAGGGCTGTGGCCATAGGTCCTCTTGGCCCACAGATGTCCATCAGCCTAAGCTCTGGCCACTGCTGCGGGTTTTCTGGGGTTTGCTAGAAGCCTGTTCAGTTGGGAACCCTCCTATGGCTGCCCATTATCTCTTTCTCTTAAACTGGGGAGCAAATTCCCAAGGACCTACAACTTGGCATTTAGCCATGAACAAACCACCAGCAGAATACCTGATAAATATCCCTGTGTATTTCAGTGACACGGCAAGTCATTTGCTTTAATATTACCTAGAAGTTTGAGTGTGTCTTACATTGACCTGGTTTAAACCCAAACTATCATAAAAAAAGAGGCATCCATCAGAAATGCCCTCTCCACCTATGTCCCAGGCCTCCCCTCTCCCTAAGAAGCACTTAATGAGTTTCCCACACAGCCTTCTGGTATTTCGTTACGTAAATGCACACGTCAGGTATATTTGCATACAGATTTGCTGTCCTGTTCCTTGTATTTTCCCCTGATACTCAATGTATCTCAGAGATCTTTCCAAATTAGTATATAGAGCCCCTCCTTCCCCTCCCTGATCTTCCCGATCTTCCTGATTCCTGTTCCCCCTCCTCCAGCAGCTGCAGGGTATTCCACGGTGTGGGTGTACCATGGTTTATTTTCCTTGTCTTTTTACATATACTTGTAAAACAACTGCACTGTCACAGGGGAGTTTTTTGCTGCAGTGAATAAAGTTGTGCACACATCATTTCTCATAAGTTCAACGTGTATCTGCTGAGCAAGTTCCCAGCAGCAGGATCGCTACAGGACAGACAGCACATCTGTCACTTTGATAAGCATTTCGAGACCATTTTTCACTGGGCTTTGCGGTACTTTAGCATCCCCACCTGCATGCACGCCAGCTTCCGGCACACTTTTGGACTCTTGCCTATCTGAGAGGTAAGAAATTGTCTACCGGTGTAGTTTGAAATCATATTTTTCTTCATATAAAAGATGCCGAGCATTTTCCTCTGTGTAAAAGCAACTGGTCTTTCTTTTCCTTGCAACATTAATGTCAAATCTTTCGCTCATTTTTCTCCTGGGTTATTGGACTTTCCCTCCGTCTCTCTAAAGGTTCTGCATACTAGGGAGACAGGCCTGGGCCGGGCCTTTGTCTATGGGATTGTCATGTAGAAGATTATTATTTACTATTGCTCAACTTCTCTGGCTTCCCAGTTTTGAGTTGTCACCGGAAGGCTTCCCCGCCCCACAGCTATTAAAGGTGCCCATTCATCTTCCCTTCTGTCCTCTGATGGTTTTACTCTTTCTGTACGACTCGAGGGTCCACTGGAATTCGCCTGTGTCCTGGTGAAGAGCAGATCCAACTGCCCTGGAATCCAGGTTTCCTAGTTGTAGCAACAGCATTTATTACAAAGCCCACGGTTACCAGAGCGAGGCCACCTCTGTCACACACTTAATCCCACTGTGCTCGGGAGCGCGCCCCTTGGCTTTCCTTTCCGTTCCACTGTCCCTGCCCCTCTTGTGCATGATAAGGAATTGGAAAACTTTCTTTTATGTGAAAACTAAGGAGCTATGGTGGAGCACAAGGAGACAAAAGTTGCGTGTGTTTCTGAGCTGGTCGGTCTCTTCTCTTTCCTCCCCTTCCCACCCCACCCCACTCCACTGCAGAGCCGCCTCAGGGATGAATCACTGGGCATCAGGGTCATTGCGGCCCAGAGGCCCTAAGGGCAATCCCCTGAGTCTCTAGTTGTCCTCTCCTCCCGGAAGCCTTCCGGACATCTCCTAGCCCTTAGGCAGGGCTGGTGACTTGCTGGGCAGGCACCTGGCGCTGTCTCCTCTCCCAGCACCCATTAGTTACTGGGCGTTGTCACCTCTTGCCGACTTGTCTCGGGCTTGATTCCTCCTGGTCATGAATCAGTCAACATGCTTCTTACTTCTTTATAGGGCAATAATTTGGCTACAGCCAGGGTTGCCACGTGCAAAGTACTTGGTTCTTGTAAAGTGTCAATCACTCTGTGGATGTAGCTGAGTTCCTTCTTGGGGCTTGGCCCTGAAGCTGTCTCCTCTCTCCTACTGCCCACTCTCAGGCAGGCCCCTGCCACAGGCCCCGCACACTCCCCAGCTAGGCCTCCTCCCTGCAGGGGAGAGCACTTTGAAGAGTGGCTGAGGTCCCAACTTCCACTCTGAGACCCAAGTCCTGGGTTGCTGCCTTCAGGGCTTCCAGAACCCTGGCCATGGTATGCTCTGGACAGCCCGCCAGGCCCACCTAGGATCCCGGGGGACCCCACCAGCCCATCTAGTCCCGGCAGGTCCATGGGAAACAAGTCTTGAAGTGCTGTTGCTCTGGTGGCCACTCGGAGGGCTTAGGTGAGGGTCTCACCTGGCCAGAGGACGCAGGTGGGGGTCTTGGTCTTGGACCTCCAAATGAGATAGGTGAAATACTACAACTCTCAACCTGCTGACATCAGATAGGCCAAATTTGTGTTTCCTTAAGTGGAAGAATGAATTTCAAGGAAAAACTGAGGTTAAGAGTAGGAGAATTTATTGGGGACTAGGAATGGGGAATGAGAATAGCCCCTGAGAGACAGGAGAACCGGCTGTCAACAAACCCACTTCTCAAAGGAAGTTTCGTAGAGCAGAATCCTGAGGTGGGTACAAAAAAGGGTTAAGCTAAGATTAACCAACAAGATTACAAGTACAACTGCTTAGGTAAAGTTGATCCAATGGGGAAGCAAGTCACACAGCAAGTGTACCTGGAAAGAACAAGGTCCTTTTTGGAAAGAGAGGAGTCAGGCGGGCCTGGTGACCCACCCAGGTGGCTGATGCCTGTTTAGAATATCGATCATTATTGTTTATCCCTCAGGGAGGTATGTAGGGGTAGCTATTCTGCCTTTATCTTGAGGCTTGGCCTACAAGGAATGCCTCCAGCCACAGATGTAACGGGTTCTTATCTTCTGTACTGACTCCCTTGAGGGTCTAGCCCTGTCTGGCTATCTAGAATGTTTCTACCGAACTTAGCTGTTTCTAATAGTTCTAATAGTCTCACTTAGCTGGAGGCATGGAGGATGGGGGGAGGGGGTCTCCCCTGGCTGGGGGTGGCCCTGGCTTCACGTTTGAGAAAAGGAGACTCAGGCTGAGCTGGGGAGGGAAGAAAGGGGTGGGCATGGGGTCTCCTGCTATTCAGGTCAGCAGCACACAGCGCTCCACCAACGCCCTTATAAATCTCCTCCATTTCCCAACCTGTGCCCTGGGTCTGGGGTCCTAGGAGAGTATGTCCAGAGGGTCAGCATGGTCAGGGAAGTCTGGCTGGGGCTGGTGCTGAGCCAGAGGTGGAATGGAACGGGTCACCTCTGTCTCCACCATGTCCATGTGTAGCCCAGGTGTCCCCCTCTAAGAAATGGGCACAGCAACCTGGGCCTGCCCTTCCTGCCTGCAAGGACCATGTGCTGAGTGCACAGTGGACACAAGGACTCTCTAGCAGCAGCAGAGCTGACTTTGGTATTAGAATTGAGTTGCTGAATGACCTCAGTCTGTGGAGCCCTTGAGGGACCTCAGAGGCCCAGAGGGAGTGGTAGACAAGGAGACCAGAGCTACAGGGAGGCTGATTTTAGTTAATCTGTAGTTAGAGTCCTAAGGAGATGGACTGAGTGGCTTTGAGAGGTAATGAACTCCCTGTCACTGGCAGGGTGAAAGCAAAGCTGGAGGTTCAGTGGAAAGCTGCAGTCCTCTAATGGATCTGTCTGCTGAAGCCCCAAGTGACTCTGGTGTTGAGTTGGTTTTTAAGATTTTTTGGGGGGGTACCAGGGATTGAACTCATGACCTTATGCTTGCCAGGCCAGTACTGTGCCCCTGAACTATATCACTGTACTAAGACTTCTTTTTTTTTTTATTGGTACTGGGGATTGAACTCACGACCTCGTGCTTGCAAGGCAGGCGCTTATGCCGCTGAGCTAAATCCCCAGCAAGACTTATTTTCTTTTAGCCTGGCATGGTGATGCTCACCTATAATCCCAGCATTCAGGAGGCTGATGCAGGAGTATTGTCATGAGTTTGAGGCCAGCCTAGGCTACATAGTGAGACTCTGTCCCAACAAAATAAAACAAAACAAAACAAAACCAAAAGACTTATTTTCTTTGCCCCAGTCCTCAGTTGCTCTCCTCCTCTAGGTATCTCACCACCACCATTTCCAGTCTTAGAAAGATTTTATGGTCCTGGTTATTCTGGTGCCAGAGGTGGTAGCCATCATGCTTATAAAGTCCTCCATGCAGAAGTATCACCCTCTCTGGTGCAGGACTGCTGGGTATATTAGTGTGCTTTCTGTTACTATAACGAACCCCCTGAGCTGGGTAACTTTATGAAGAAAAGACTTGCTTGGCTCACAGTTCTGGAGGTGAGGTCCTCATGGTGTCCATTACCACCATAGCAGAAGGAGTAATCACAAGAAGTCAGAGAGGCTGCCTTGTTCTTTTGCAATCTTCTTGCAAGAACCAACTCAGGGGTCCCAGGAGAGCCATCTTAATCCCTTCCAAGGACAGAGACCCTGGTGGCTCCCACCTAGGCTCCACTCCTTAAAGGTCCCCCCACCTTTGCATGGTCACGTGAACCTCGGGGGGCAAATCAGACCATGGCAGAGCCTCACAATCAGGGAGCAGCAGGGTTTCCAGTCCCGCTTCTGCCCTTCTCAGCCCCAACTACGTGTATTTTCCTAACTAGTTACCCAGAGCTCCCGAGTGTGGCAGTGTGGGAGGAAAGGTTGCTTCTCTACCCAGGGCGACTTTCATGGTGACACTCGCAAGAGTTAATTCCCCAGTGGATGAGAACGCAGCGGTGGTTGTCCTGTGTTACCTCGATGCATTTGCTCTTCCAGGACTTGATCCAGACAGCAAGGACAAGTTCAAGGTCAGCTGGGTGCCTGACCCAGGCAGAATAACACAGTGATTAACAGTGCAAACACCAGAGTCCTCCACACCTGGCTTTGCTTCCTGCTTCTGCCAAGGAAGGCGCTTAGTGACCTTGGGCAAGTGACTCGACCTCGCTGAGTCCCAGCTCACTGCTGTCCCCTCACCAGACTGTGTCGAGATTAAATGAGATAATGGGTGTAAAACTCTAGGCTCTGTCCGGTGGGTAGTAACTGCTCAATAAACACAGCTGCTACTGTCACCCGGAATTGACACCCACCCACCCTGGTCCTTTACCTCCTCCTGCCCTGAGCCAGTTTTCTAGCTGCTGGACCTGGGCTTTCCCTTCTCCCCATGCCCTCCACCCCACCCCATTACAGCCAGATCATAAAATCTCCCAGGGAGGGAGGCTAGTGACATCTTTAGTGGTGACATTTGGGTGAAAAATTCATGACCATCAGTTACTCCAAGAAGAGGGTGGAAAAATGGGCCATTCTTGCCGTTCAAGAATGTGGCTCTTCCCGGGCTGCGAGTCCACAAATCTATTTTATGTGACGAGATCTATAGCCTCATAGAAGGAGCTTATCACAGACTTAAGAGAAAGCGCGCAGTAAGGCGCCTCTCCTCCACCGCCAGCCCCAGCAGGCACCCTTCTGTAAAACGAGGGCCTCGGTGCCTCGGGGAGCCAGAGAGTTCAGAGGCCACCGTAGTCTGACAGAGGTGATGGCTGCGGTGCCCAGGATGAGGGCAGCTCCTTTGTCCTCAGCTTCTGTAGGCTGTGGTCCTGTCCCTCCCCGTCATGAGGACCCTGGGAAACGTGACACCCTGTTCTGCCAAAGCCTCTGAGGGGCCTGAGAGTCCCTTGGTCCCCAGGACAGATGGACAGTCTGTTTCTGTGTCCACTCATTGTTGTGAAGGAGAAACGGAGGTTTCTGTCCTATGACTGAGCTGGAAAGGGATGAGGTAAGGGTGTCTCCAGCTGGCCCCAGGACCCCAGAGGCCAAGCCAGTCCCCAGAGGCCTGGCAGCATGGGAAAATCAGGGAGTTTAGCCCTGTGGGTTGGTAGCTGCCCTTGCGAGCCTGGGTGTGAGGCAGAGGCCCCGGAGCCAGGTGTCAGGGATTACAGACAAAGGCCAGCAGAGGTTGTGGGAGTCTCCGCTCCACCCCATGTGCCAGATTCAGGCTCTGGGGGCACAGGTTGACTCTTCCTGGCCCTAAGGCAATACCCCGCTCCAGTGTTAAGGGGAAGGTCACCTGTCAGTCAGTTTCTAGAGGTCAGAGAGGAGCCCAGCAGGTGCCACACATTAGATGTCGGCACGGGAGAGTGGAGGGGGCCTGTGGGGTGGTGAGGTCCCAAGCCAGAGCCTCCAAGGACCCAACCAGAGGCACAGGGCTTCTGGTGGGAGATGTCAAGGTCCAGAGCTGGGAGCAGGAGGGAAAGGTCACTTTCCTTTTCAGTTTCATTTTGTGCTGATTGTTATTATTTTTATTGCAGTGCTGAGAATAGAACCCAGGGCCTTTGCACTGAGTTCCCAACTCTTTCAGTTTTATTTTTTTGAGGCAAGTTCTCGTGAAGCTGTTCAGTTGCCCGGGCTGGCCTTGAACTTATGATTCTCCTGTCTCAGCCTCCCACCATACTGGCATCAGCACTAATCCGCGGGACTCAGGCTAAGGAGGTCATTTGAAACATGCGCGTCTGGGTCCGAACCTACCACATCCAGGGGATGCCATGGGTGCACAGAGATGCGTTTTAGACAAGAGGAGAGAAAACAAAGAAGGTAACGTCTGTGAAGGGGAAGAAGGGGCTTCCTGGGGGCTGGAGCCAGAGTGGAGCCTTCAGGTCAGGTTGGACTCCCAGCTCCAGAGTTCTGTGATCTCAGGCAGCCAGTGAATTCTCTGTGCCTCTGTTTCCTCTTCTCTATAATGGAATGACATGAGATAAAAATCTGGGAAGTGTCAACATGGTGATTGATACTGAGTGCTCCGTAAATAGTAACCGGTTGCCAATCAATCCATCACCAATCGATCCTGTTCCAGCTACCGCCTGGCCCAGGTCAGTACTTCCGGGGCTTGACATGGGCTTCGAAATTCCCAGGAGGCAAAGCCAAGGGGAAACTGCCTCAGCCGCCGAGCCCAGGGTGCCACAGGGCAGCCACACACTTGCCCGCCCCAGGGCCTCAGCGCAGGCAGCCTATTGTGGCGGAACCCATTTCTCCTGCTGCCTCTCCAGGTATCCGCTCAGAGGCCACTTCCTCCAGGAAGTCTTCCGCACCCCGGGCTGAGTCAGGTGCTCCCCACTTGCCCCAGAGCCAGTCACCTGCACATTGCTGGATGAATGAATGAGTGACTGATTTATTGTCACCTGGCCATCCTCCCAGAGAGCTGGGATTACAGCTGTGCACCTCGATGCCTGGCAAGGTTTTGTTCCTTGGATTTTCCCTCTGGTTCCCTGAGGATGAAGGATTTGGCCCTGGTGGGAGCCCAGGAAGCTCCGAGGAGGAGCTCAGCCCAGAACGTTGGTGGGCCTTGCAGTCCTCACGTGCCTTGCATTGTAGGGCTGTGCCGACGATTTCACCTGCAAAGGGAAAAAGAATTAAGAGCCACTTTCCCGGTGAGGGGGCAGGTGTCCATCATTCCAGCAGCGGGGAGCCTGAGGCAGGGAGATTACAAGTTTGAGCCCAGCCTGGGCAATTTAATGAGAACCTGACTCAAAATATCAAAAGTAAACAAAGGGCGGGGATGTAGCCCAGAGGTAGAGCTCATGCCTGACATGCTAGGCCCTGGGCTCCATCCCTAGCACCGCAGAAACACACAGACAAACACTGCTAACTGGAGGAGAAAAGCTGGCTGGCGGCTGGATATTCTTAAAGGGAGTTTTATCAATGCCAGG
This sequence comes from Hydrochoerus hydrochaeris, assembly GCA_004027455.1. NCBI lineage: Eukaryota > Metazoa > Chordata > Mammalia > Rodentia > Hydrochaeridae > Hydrochoerus > Hydrochoerus hydrochaeris. The sequence continues at coordinate 94,003 of PVLA01002780.1, read as the reverse complement.
CTTGGGGGCACTGTGACTGCCGGCTGCCGCCGCCCAGTGTGTGGCCCTCAAGGGACAAAGTCGTGTGTGTGTGTGTGTGTGTGTGTGTGTGTGTGTGTGTGTAGGCTTTTGCTGCTTTAAAAGAGTTGGCAAATGATCGCATTCTTTAAGTAGGTTCAGCAGCTCTTTTAGGATACTGCTTCCCCTTTAACAGTCTTTTTCTTCCCAGATTTTGAAGGCCGGTGTTAGCAGAGCCCAGGTCCAGAGGAGGCCAAGGCCACCAGGCCCACCCATCCCACTGACGGGCCCACCCCATGGGCCGGGTGGATGGATTTTTGGGCAGCTTGGGAACCTCAGAAGTCTTATTATCCCTGAGAGGCCTTAGGGGTGACCCATCTCCAGCCGCCATCGAAATCCTTGGGGCAGATGTCAAAAGGGGCGCGGTGGGGAATCAGCAGGGGTTCCCAGGCTCCTACCAGGAAAAGATGGCAGGTGGCAGCTGAGAGGTGGTGGCCTTTCCCTGGGCAGCCCTAGGTCACAGGGGCACTGGAGGGGCCAGGAGGAGCACCTGACCAGCCTGACGCAGCTCTGCTGACCTCAGTGCTCCAGGGCATTGAGTGCTGGCGACACTGTCCCAGCAACAGAAAGGCTTCCTTGGCTTCACTACAAGGTGGGTACAGCTAGTGCGGTATGGTGACAGGCAGGCCTGTCCTCAGCAATGACCCTGCAGAGGGATGGCTTCTAGACTTTCTCAGATGTGGGGGGCCGGGTGCAGGACGGCTCCAAACTCCCCACTTCCCCTCCCTGCAATGGGCCCTGCCCTATTATTATCCGCCCTATCATGCGCAGTGGCTGTTTGTTAAGTCTTTCCTGTGGTTTGCTGTGTGGCTCTGCACCCATCACTTGGTCTCTCTGGGCCCTACTTTCCTCATCTACCCTAAATGCTCTTCTGAAAGCTTCTTTGTAAACTGGGTACTTGGGGGATGGCATTTCATGTGTCTGAGTTAGGGACAAAGGAAGGGACCAAGCCAGGGACCATGCAGGGCCCAGCCAAGGCCTCCACTCACAGATGGATGCTGCAAGGCTTCCTGGTGGAGGTGATGCCCTGGCAGGTCCATCAGCCTCTCTAGAGCCTGGGAGAGACCCAGAGGGACAGGGTCAGGCACAGCTGGGAGAGCAAGAGAGGCCCAGTTGCCTCCCTTTGGGGTTTGCCTCATTACAGTGACAGCTGGGGCAGCCGGAGCCAACCCTGGTCCCAGCCAGGGCCCTGCACTCACGTGTCCGTTGGTTCTGTCACCTGGCTGTCTTCAGGGCCACTGACGGAGCTGTGAGGAGGAAATGTGAGGAGGGCTGGGGCAGCTGGGGCCCATCCTGTTGGCCCCTTGGTTTGGGCGTTGGGGTACCCTTGGGGCCTTCTCACCCCAGTGTAACCCTAAAGTGAGGTGGCAAAGGCAGGGGTGTATTCTGGGATGGAGAACAGAAAGGAGAAACTGAGGCATGACACTGTGTGCCGAACCTGGGTCAGGTCGTGTGTCAGGAGTCTCATTTACTCTGTGGACTGGTATCTGTTCCATTTTAAAGATAAAAGAAACCGAGGCCCAGAGAGGGTAAAGAGCCATCGGAGCCAGGCATGGCAGCACAGGCCTGTAATCCCCAAACTCTGGGAGGCTGAGGTAGGAGAATCTCAAGTTCGATCCCCACCTGGGCAGCTTTTACAATTTAGTGAGGCTTTGCCTTAAAACAAAACAAAACAAAACAAAACAAACAGCGCTGGGGGATGTAGCTCAGTGCGAAGCACCAGGTCTAATCGCCCCCGCCCCCACACCTGGGTGAGGGCAGCAGAAACCCAACCTGACGCGGGGCCACCCCAGAGTAGGGCAGGGGTCCCCGTCGCAGGGCAGCCCCAGGGGAGCCACGTGCTGACAGGGAGGCTGTGAGGCTGTGGAAGGGGCTCTAGGATGTGTGTCCCGGGCCTCTGGGAGAGCTCGGGACCTGGGGGAGCTCAGATGGGGTCGGGGTCCGGGGACCTAGAGCACCCGCTTGGCAGGGAGACGCTCCAGGCCCTGCTGAGCGGCGGCCCCGAGCATCCCCATCTCCGTTAGCGCGGCGCCACCTAGCGGCGCTCAGCGGAAGCGGCGACGAGACTTCCCGAGTTCCTTGGGCCTGGGGTCCCCAGAGAGAGGGGAGGGAGGAGCTGGCAGGGCTCATTCCTGACACCAGAGGGGTGACCGCGAGGAGGAGGAGGCTGGCGGGAGGCAGGTGGGCTGTTGCAGCCTTGCCCTGGCCCTGACCTTGCTTCGGGTTCTTTAGTGCCACACTCTGCTCCTCCTGGCACCCCTGCCTCCTCCCATCCTCTGTTGCTGAGAGACAAGAAATGCCAAGCTTAAGTCAAAGAAAAAGGTGTCTAAGTGGAGTGGTGCACACTTGCAATCCCAGCTCGCTGGGAGGCTGAGGCAGGAGGGTTCCAAGTTCAAGCCCAACCTGGAAAACTTAGCAACTTATCAAAATGAGAACTGAAAAAAGAACTGGAGATCTCAGTGCTGTCTTCCTGGGTTCAACCCCCAGCACCAGGGGAAGGAAGAAGAAAAACTGAGCCTTAGAGGTAAGGGGGCAGCCCCAGTGATCTGTGCCTGGGGACAGTGTGTGGGGCTCCTCAGCTGAGGGGAGGTTGCTCTGGCCCTGCCATGGACTCCATGCTGGGCTGGGGCAAGCTGTGTCCCCCCAGAGGAAGCCTGGTGGCGCTGAGCAGTTGGTATTCCTACTGCGGGGCTGCAGGTGGCATCAGGCAGAGACCTGGGGCCCGGAGGAGCCCAGCACACCTGGCAGCGATTGGGGTGGGAGGCCGGCCCCCCCCACTGCTTTAGGATGAGAGGGCCTCGTTTGTGAGCGCGGTCTGGGTGCAGCCATGTGTTGGGTTCGGCGTGTAAATGTGCGTTTGCGTGTGCCCGGGGAACCTGGCTTGCAGCTGTGGCTCTGCGTGTGAGCAGCTGGGCAGGGCCGCCTGCGCTGCACTCCAGGAGTCCCACGTCCCTTCCATCCTCCCCACCCTGGGGCCTCACCTGGGCCTCGTCCATATGCTATCAGGCGGGAGGGGCAAGAGACAGGACCTGGCAGGAGCCAGGTGTGACTCCACAGGCCAGTGCCACCCTGTGACCCTCTGCTGTGCAGGGCTGGGGAGGCCCAGGGCGCCTGCTGCAGATCTGAGGAGGCCTGGACACCCCGCTGCCTCAGGGATGCGGGGGCGGGTGGTGACCTTGTCTGCTGAGGTCTTGGCCACGACCGTACCCTGCACCGGTCTGCTCTGCGCTCCTGGAAGCTGTTGTACCCAGCTGGCCAAGCACGGGGGGACCGGTCCCCAAGGCAGAGCCCAGCACATGCCAGGGTTGTGCACCAGGCCACATTCAGCTCCCCACAGCCCCTCCTGATGAGGTGAGAAGGAATCTCAGACAGGTGGGACCATTTCCGTAACCCCAGAGGCCTTTTCCCTGGCTGGGGTTGGAACCCCAGGCTGTGCAGAGGCCCCGTGCAAACGCGCAGGCAAATGCCAAGGGTGCAGTGGGGCCTGAGCCCAAGAGTAGGGGGCCGGACCTGCCACCGGACCTGGCTGTTTCCCCCCAGCTCGGGACGTCATGGGTCGGTATAGCTGTGTGTGTGGCCCACAGCCCTCCTCTCCGAAGGTGTCTGGGGCCTGTGGTGCCCCTCTGAGGACTGTCACTGTCTGGGGACAATTCCATAGAGAGAAGTTTTTGTTTGTTTTGCGTTGTGTTGGGTTTTTGAGAAAGGGTCTTGCTGTGTAGGGTGGGGGTGTGCTGTGTGCCACCATTCACTGCATGGGTGGGTTTTTTGGGATTAGGGAGCGATTTTCTTAGAGCTTCTCCTGGCACAGGGATTCATGGGATGCTGGGTACAGAACCAGGGCCTCGAGCACTACCAACATGCGCTGTGCCCCTGAGCCACAGCCTGGCTCTGTCTGCCTCTTAGCTCTGCACGGGCAAAGGCTTCTCCTCCCTCTCCTGCCAGAACCCCACTATCTCTGGGTGTCCTCGCTCCCTGCACCCCCAGTGCCACACGGCTTCCTCTGGGAGAAAGGCCGGCTCCTCCCACAGGGCTGTGACAGCTCAGAGGTAGGATAGCTGGATGGGCCCAGGCGGCTGTGGACCTCTGGCTTCTCACCGGGGGCCCTGGACAGTTCTGGCCCAGGGAGCTGTGTGCCCAGAGCTGGGCTGTGGGTTCTGAGTCCTCTTCTGGGCTTCTGGCTGCCCCATGGCTCAGGGAAGCCCCACTGGCCCCCTTACTTTCTTAGCTTCTCTCCGGAAAGCTGGGTGAGTGGGAAGCCACCCCTGCGCCATTTGCTCCTATGGTCTTAGCCTGGCCTCACAGACCTGGTGCTTGGTCCTCTCTGCTCCTGGCAAAGTGACCTTCAGCCTGGACTGGTCCAGTCATTAACCAGCAGCACCCACCCCGCTGCCCTCCCAGGGATTGAACACAAGGCCTTGGTACTGACCTATATCCCCCGTCCTTTTCTTAATTGTTTTATTTTCAGGTTCTCAGTAATTTAGTAAGTTGCCCACGCTACCTTCAAGCTTTCGATCTTTGGCCTCAGTCTCCCAGAACACCGAGTGTATAGGCGTGGCCCACCATGCTCAGCTTCATTGACCAACTTTTAAACATGAAAGCTGCTTTTTAAAGTTAAACAGAAGGACTGGAAGCTTTCTGCTGCAAAGAATGGATAGACAGTCAAAGTGAGAGCAATGCTAGGTACCCCAACCTGCTCATTACTCAGGTATAAGGCGTCTAGTTAGTGCACTGCACCCCCAAACCAGCACATTATTGTGTCGATTTGAGAAAATATAATCCATGTGGCATCTTGCTGAAAAGAAATTTTAAAAAGGAACCAAAGAAATAGAGAAGAAAGTTTTTAAAACTGAGGCCAATAGAGTCAATATCAAAAAAATGGATAGGGACCCAGGCGTAGTGGTGCACACCTGAAATCTCAGCACTCTGGGAGGCTGAGGCAGGAGAATTGCAAGTTCAAGCCCAGTTTGGATTACTTATAGTGAGATTGTGTCTAAAAAAACAAAAACAAAACAAGGCTGGGGACGTAGCTCAGTGTGAAGGCCCTGAGTTTAACCCCCTAGTTCCCAAGGGAAAAAGAGGTAAGAAAACAGACTTAGGAGAGAAACGGTTTGCATACGTTGCTTGGAAGTTGGTAGATGTAGGGGCAGAACTTAGAAGCCTGCCTGTGTTCTCCTGCTGGGCAGGATGGGGTAAGGAAATGCCTCCTCTTTGTCTGGTGAGCTCTTCCCTGGATGGTTTTAGCTTTTATCTTACACACGTGTAGAGATGATGATGAAAAAAAATATGTGTACGTGTTTATGTATATTTTGTAAAACAGACATTTATTTTTCTATATTTACAAGCAGTCCAAGGCTTATGTGGTAGCTCCACAGTGTCAAGGTGTCATTTTTCTTTTCTCTCTCTGTTCCTGGCTCAACAAGGGACTTCTAAGTGGAGGATGACCGCCACATTCCTGCTCTCATTCCAGTCCCAGTCTGTGGCAAGGGAGGGCAGGGGAGAAAGGGAATTGCAAAGGAGAGGGGAAAGCAAGGAGGAGCTTACATACGCCTTTCCTTATTCTTTTTCTAGTTTTGAAACATGGTGGTAAAAATGTAACATAAAACTTACGTCTCACAATGGCACCAAGTATGTTCATTTTCTGGTGCAACCACATAACAAAGAAGAAATGGAGGTTCAGAGAGGTTTAGTGTCCTGCTCAAGGTCACACAGCACGCATCTCATGGGCACACTTGAGGACTTCTGTCTGAGCTAAGTGTGCTGTTTTCATGAGGAATATAGAGGATTTCCATCACCTTATGCAGACAGTGAAGTCCACCTAGGGTGGGCACCTTGGGGACCTGGTCCGCCCTCCGGAGGCCTCCCTTCCCTTTCCAGAAGCTGTAGGAAGAGGCAGGACCAGGATGGGCTTTCTTTCAAGTGGATTTGGCCGCTGTACTAGAATGCAGAGCCACCATGGGACACTGTGGGTGTGGTGAAGCTGCGTATGCGCGCATGCGTGGGAGCGTCTGTGCGGCGCTTGCCGGTGCCGGCTGTCCACGCGCGCATGCGCCCCGCATCCCGGAAGCCCTGCGCTCAGGCCCTGTGCGGCGCCGCGGGGACGCGGGGCCCGGGCACTGCCAGCTGGGCCGGGAGGAGCCGCGTCTGTCCTGGTGTCGTAACAGGGGCCTGGCACATGAGTCAGCCGCCAAATTAACCCGAGTTTCCTCTGGGGAGAAGTGAAATGTAATCGGTTATTACATCCTGGGCATTTCAGCAAATGAACTCATCTGGGTTTTTATTTTGGTATTTTTTGAGGGGTGCTATGGATGGGGGAGCTTGGTGGCGGCTTTGCGGTGGCTGCTGGGAGCTGCCCGGTGGCTGGTATCTGGGAGTGGCAAGACCTGAAAGCGGGGTTCCTGGACCCCCCCCCCCCGGGAGTGGGTGAAGGGCTTCTGGGCCTAAGCAGGGCTGGCAGGAGAGGTCATGTCCTGACCAGCAGGGTCCAGCCGCAGAGATTCCGCTGTGTGCGCACGTGCGTGGTCACACTGCAACCCCACCAACCAGAGCTCGGCCTGCATTTTGCAACTTTATGCTTTTTGCTTTTTTTTTTTTCAGTCCTGCAGACCCTTTCTGCTGAACCATATCCCCAGGCCTGTTTGTTTTTAATTTGGAGATAGGGTCTCATTAAGTCACTAAGTTGCTCAGGTTGGGCTCAAACTCGAGATCCTCCTGCCTCAGCCTCCCAGAGTACTGGGATGACAGGCTTCCGCTGTTCACTCTTGTATTTCATCTCACTCGTAGCCCTGGGTGGGCCCTGCATGCCCCACTTGGCAGGGAACACAGGACCCCACCTAGTCTACTCTGGGATGAGGCCTGGCTGCTCTGGCCTCTCAGGAAGGTTGTGTCCTGATCAATGGTGGGGACTCGAGAGCCAAACCAAGTCTCCTTGCGGTGGGGGTCGGTGGCCCTGCGCAGCAGCCTCTGGGTCGTCCCCTCCCGGCTTCTGGAGCTCCGCCCTTTCTCGCATCAGGAAGACAGACAGACACCAGGGTTAACTGGGGCTGCTCTGGATTGTGGAATTATAAGCGATTTTTTTATTTCTAGCTTCGTGCTTTTTTTTTTTTTTTTTTTTTGCATGTTCTAAATTTTCTGCAAGGAGCACATAATGGAAAAATTAAAATCAAAAGCAGCTCAGCCACAATTTTCAAGTACAGAAAGACTTTCGGATACTGATGACTGAACTCAGTCTTGGCAACTTAGTGATTCATCGAGACCCCGTCTCAAAAGATAAAAATAGCTGGAGATTAGCTGAGTGCAAGGGTCTGGGGTCAACCCCAGTACCACACCAAAAAGGGTGGAGTTGGTTATCAATCCCTTTGCTTCATCTCTCCTTTTTATGACAGGTGAAAGTCACTGAGTTACTGATTTTCATCTTAGTTTTTGAGACAGGGTCTTGCTAAGTTGCCTAGATGGCCTCCAACTCTCAACCCTCCTGCCTCAGCCTCCAGAGTAAGGAAGACTATGTCTGGCTTTATATTGATTTTTAAATTGAGAATGTGGGAGGTGAAGTTCCCCACAAGCAGACCCCAGCCTTCTTGGCACCAGGGTCTGGTTTCATGGAAGACAATTTTTCCACAACCCAAGATGGTTTCGGGTGGCCCAAAGTCGCGTGCCCTGAGTCCCGCACCTGCGCAGTTCACAGCAGGGGCTGCGCTTGCAGGAGATGGAGGGCGAGCTCAGAAGGTGATGTGGGTGATGGATGGGGACACAGACGCAGCTCACCTTACCCCCCATCTGAGTGGGCGATCGAGGGCTTGGGGACTCCTGTGACTGAGTGGGATCATTCATCCATCCACAGCTGGGAATATCAAGTCCGGAAGGCATCTTGACGTGTGGTACGTGTGTCATGGCACAACAACCTGAGAGTCTCTTGCTGCACAGTGGCCTCAGGGTGGCCATCTCCGCCTCCTCTCCCATGACAAACCCCACACCCTGCTAGGCAGCTGGGTAAAAGGGTTTTGTTGGGATTCACGGCAGTTTCCTGAGAAGACAGCAGGGACACGGTTGGCACGAGCTGCGGGCGTGCTGGCGTCCAGAGCCCCTCCCAGCTGTCCTGTCTGGTCTCTCTGGCCAGGTTAGAGGAGGGGGTGGGGCTGGATGACCTCCTGTGGCCTCTGCTGGCCCAGACATTCTCTGTCCCCTTCTGGATTGTTTTTCCAATCACCCCGTGAATCTGAGTGAGGCTGTCTATTCCTTTGGCGACTACCCTTCAGCTGAAGTTATGGTTTTATAAATAATATATACGGCGAGTCGGTGCTGGGAAAGAACGTTCATTCCGCTCTGAAATATTTATAGCCTGGAGTGTCTGCTTACTTTTCTTCAGAGTCATTTTTTAGTACCTCAAGCTGTGGAGTGCGACGGTCAGGGGCATCTTCAGGAAGCAGGGACAAGGAGAGCCTGTCCAGCCCCTGAGGCCTGATCCAGTCTTTGGCTGCCGCTGGGGAGGCGGCAGCTTCAGCTGGGACTGCTCCCCAGCCCGGGCCTCCTAAATTATCTCAGGAAAAGTTCTGCGCTGGTGACAAGAATCCACACCACTGACCTGGAAGGTGGTCTCCGGCACGGGGGTTTGAACAATAACCAACCCGGGCTTTCCAGCTGCTGTCTGACCTTGTCCTAAGGCCTTTCCTTTGGGGTGGCTGTTAATATCCTCCTTTTCCAGATAGGGAATCTGGGGTTTGGAGGGACTAGGGGTTTGCTTGAGGCCATGCTGTCACCAAGCAGGAGAGCCTGGCTTCGCACGCAGCCTGGTGGGCTGGTGGGCTGCACTGCATCCCGCCTTCCCTCCTGCGCCCACCCGGCCCCTCACTCAGCAGTTGCTGGGGGTGGCGATGGATTCCAGCTCAGCTTCCAGGGCAGTGTCTGCTTGTTCGTGTGCAATGACTTGAAATTTCTGGGAGCTTGGATTTGGGGGCGCCACTGCTGGGGTTGGAGTATGGTTTGTCTCCTCCCAAACTCACATTGAAATTTGATTGACCTTCGTGACAGAGTCAGGAGGTAGCTCTCTTAAGAGCTGACTAATCCTTCAGAGGGGCGAATGCCTGGATTGTGTCTCTCAGGAGTGGATGAATTTTCATGAGAGCAAGTTGTTATAAAGCCAGCCTTCCCCTCCTGTTTTGTCTCTTCTTCCCTTCCTACATTCCTGCGTTATGATGTACCTCAGGGCCTGCACCAGAAGCTGAGCAGATCCTGTTGCCATGCTCTTGGACTTCCTTCCTATGAAACCTTTGTTCCTGATAAATCATCCTGCCTCTGGTATTTTGTTATAGCAGCAGCAAATGGTCAAAGATTAGGGCAACAAATACATACGTTCCTAGATGCCCTGAGGTGGTTCAGATGGAAACTAAATTGAAGAATGAGGTGCTATAAACACCTGCAGACACCCTGTTCAGCTTCCATGGTGCAGGTATAAAATAGAGACAGACAAGAGACTTGCCCAAGGCCATAGAGATGGTTGCAGTCCAGCCATCTGGTCAACCTCTTCTCCTCCATAACACACCCTTCCTCTCTCTCTCCTTTCCTTCTTCCCATTCTCCTTCCATCTCTTCTTTCCTTCCTTCCTTCCTTCCTTCCTTCCTTCCTTCCTTCCTTCCTTCCTTCCTTCTTTGTCTGCCTGTGTCTTTCTTCTTCCTCATCTTCTCCTTCTTCTTCCTCTTCCTCTTCCTCCTTCCATTTTTTTGGTACTACCAGGAACTGAACCCAGGTCCTTTGCACTGAGCTACACCCCTGGCTCTTTTTAATTTTTATTTTGAGACAGAGTCTCACTAACTTGCCCAGGCTGGGCTGGAACTTGGGATTTCCCTGCATCAGCCTCACAGAATGCTGAGATTATGGGAATGTGCCACCCTGCCTGATCAACCCCCCTTTCATACAGAAGAAAACTGGAGTCGGAAGGGGAGAATGTTGCTCAGGGTAGGGGGGATGGAGATGGGCTCTGCCCCTGCTGGGTCTGGCCGTGAGCCCACTGGGGAGCTGAATCGCTTCAGGCTGCAGGAGAGGACCACACACTGTGCTTCCTAGCTTGCTGGCTGTGGGTGGTGGGGCGGAGGTGAACACGATGCATTTATGTCATCAGCCACCGGCGCAGTGGTGAGAAGAGCCCTGTCTCCCAAAGCTTTTTCACCCTGCTCCTGGGAACAAGGACTTGTGTTCCTGGAAATTGGTGACTCTGGGTAACCTGAGGGTAGAGAGTGCCTGAATCATCACCTGTGACAGAGAAAGATTGCAAAAACATATGAATGACAGTGTTCCTGAAGGTGCCCAGCTCGCTCCTGAGCCCGGGGGAGCGGTCAGGCAGCCTGGCCCTGGTTGCCACTGAGACCCACTCAAGGCCAAGCTGAAGCTCACTACTGCCACCTGCTGGCTGGGAACCACTGTTCTAGGAGAAGCCCCTGCCGTATGAGGAGTTGGATTCCTCAGACACCACCGGTTTTTTTAGTCCTTTTGCTGCTACTATAATAAAATACCAGAGGCTGAGTAATTTATAAAGACAAGAAGTTTGTGTAGCTTGTAATTCTGGAGGCATGGCACTGGCCTCAGTAAGGGTCCTTGGCTGCATCACATTATGGCAAATGATATCAGGACAGAAAGAGTGTGTGCACACGGGTAGACTGGAAGTGAGAGCAAAGCAGGGACTTTTTCCATAACAATTTGCTCTCACAAGAGCTAACCCAAGGCCCCATCAGGCACAGGGAGCCATCAAGCACAGTGAAGAAGCCATCCAGACTTTGGCCCCACTGAACGCTCAGGTGATTTCAGCCACTGTTGTCACCCAGCCAGCCACACAGAACCATGAGAGAGGAAACAAAATTTGTAAAGCCAGGCTGCTCTGGGGATGCTTGTTACATAGTGGTAGACAATTAACTTGTGCTGCTGGTATCAGCTGAAGGAACCAGGACTCTGGGAAGACATGATGGCTTCAGCATCAACCTTCTTCCAGACAGAACAGAGACCAGGAAGCCCCTCAGGGTCCAGAGAATCCTGTGTCCTCTGAGATGTGCTCTCCATTCTGGCTAAGAAGCCACTCCTGAGAACAGGTTCCCAAGGGGGAGCAGCCCTACAAGTTTGAGCCCAGCCTGGGCAATTTAGCAAGACCCCATCTCAAAACAAAAAAATAAACTAAAAAGTGCTGGGGGTGTAGCTCAGTGTGTGGGTCTTGGATTCAGTCCCTGGTACCAGGGAGTGAAGGTAACCCTGGCACAAAACGCAGGCCAGCCCACTCCTCAAGAGGGGTCCTCAGGGGAGTCTGTCCCCTGGGGGTCCCTCACTGTCAGCCTTGGGTGACCCAGCCAGCCTGCAGCTGACCGGAGTAAAGCAATGGGGCCTGCCCATGGCTCCCTGAAGGCTTTTTGATAGCCCTGATGGCAGAATCACTTTCTAAACCACTTTTGCAGAAATATTTTGGTACAGAAACACACACCTGTCAGGCGTGGTGATGCACACTTTTAATCCCAGTACTCAGGAGGCTGAGGCAGGAGGACTGGGGCTTTAAGGACATCCCAAGCTACATAGGAAGTTCAAAGCCAGCTTGGACTATAGAATATGAATTTGTCTCAGAAAAGAGCCAAAAAAAACTTCCTCCATACTTGGAGAGGCCACGTATCACATGTTACTGTCGGAGCTACTGTGCTTGGGGTGGTGATTTTAGAAACTCACTGGAACTTCATATCTGCTTAGGAAGAATAACAGGTGTGGCGCACAGAATGATGCTCCTCCCACCGTAGCACAAAGGTACCGCATTTTAATGCCTGGGTCCTGGGGGTGTGTTACTTGAGATGTTGGGGAGAACAGGGACTTCCATGCGGGCTTGGGACACAGCACGGTGAGTGGTAGAGCACTGGCCCCATGTACCTCCCACCTACCTCTGCTGCTGGCGGGTGACTGTGTTTCCAGCTCTGGTGTCTGCAGCATGGGCATGTCTGCGCCATCAACCTGAGGTGCATGGGGTTCGCGGGCACTTCCTGCTTCAGGGGCTGAGGTTCTCTGGGCCTTGAGAGGATGGCTGTGTTCTCCAGTGCGGAAGGGCAGGGCCCCGGAATGTGAGCCACACCTGTGGAACAGAGTGTGAGGGTTGGGGGTCCCACTGAGGGGCTGGAAGCCCCCTCAGGAAGATGGGGTCTGGGAGTCAGGTGCCCTGGAAGGGGACCCGTGAGTGGAGGAAGTGTGCCGGAAGTTCCGTGGTGATGTACTTGGGGTCAGTAACCAGAGGGCAGGACAGGACAGGTCCTGGGCCCAGTGGTCACTGGCAAGGCCTGGCTTTGGGCAAGGGCTCTTTTAGCAAGTCTGGCCAGTCAGCTCCCTGCTGTGGGGGTGATCCTGCAGGGAGTAGGGGCCTTAGGCCAAGGGGCAGAATTCCCTCCAGTGGGTGACGGGGCAGGTCAGACTCAGCATGCTGGGCTCCCGTGGTCACTCTTTGTCTTCCGTGACATCTAGCCATTTGTTTATTGATGTAATTTTTTTGGAGGAGGTGCTGGAAATTGAATCCAGAGTCTCTGCACTGAGCTACTTCTCTAGTCCTTTTTTACTTTTTAATTTGGGACAGGGTATCACTAAGTCACCAAGCCGCCCAGGCTGGGCCCAACTTGTGACCCTCCTGCCTCAGGCCCTCAGAGTGCAGGGATTATAGGCATAAATCACTACACGGCTGGCTCTGCCACTTTTCTGGTGAGGAAGCACATCAAGATGCGGAGCATGTGAGCAAAGCTGCTCACCTCAGGGCGGCCAGAAAGCAAAAGACAGACAAGAGGTGGTGCGGCAGGGCGTGTTTCCCCCAGGCCAGGCCCCATGCCCAACTTGCTTCCGCTGGGCCCTGCCTCCTAAAGGAGCACAGCTTCAGCCAACGTTCCAGTGGGGGACTTCAGCAGGGTCACGCAGGGGCTATCTACTACCTTTCTGGTTCTTCAGGAGGGAAGGTGGACGCTTGAGCTCAAGTTAATTGTCTCCATGGAAACCACACCTACACATCTAGTGCCCTGGGCCTGTCAGACCTCCACGGGGGAATCCGTCTGTGGCCCCGAGTCCTCATTTGGTTGGAAGGGTTGGCCTGGTCCCTGGGAATAAACAGCTTCTTCAGGATGGCCCCAAAATTGACATGGTTCATTAGTGGGAAAGACAAATTGGTGCGTTTGAATTTGGTGTTTTGTTTTTTCCCCAGATGGCTTTCATTTCAGGAGACAGTTTGCACGTCACTGCCGAAACAAATTTCCCACAAATGAGAGCACGTTTCCATCCTGAGCAGCTCTCCGTCAGGGCCTTGGGCCCTGTTTTGCAACCCCTCACCCCTGCTTTTCTTCTCCATCCTCTTTTCTCAGACTTGCAGGGCTGGAAGAAATTCTTATCTCATGCCTGGATCCTGCCAAGCCCATCCCTGCTGGGTGGATATGCAGCCCCTGCTTACATACTTCCCCTGATGGGGAGCTCGCTCCTCTAAGCTGGCTTTGTTATTTGAACCCATATCTAACTCCCCCCTGCTTCTTGGGGTCCCAGACTGTATCCTGTTTGCCTCTTTTTCCTGGTAGACAGTCACTGATTACCCTCTTGCTTCACACTCAAATCCTCTCCATCCAGGAAAACTGCTTTAGCTTCCGGTTCATTCCTCTTTCCGCATCGCTACTGAGCGCTCGCTCCTGTGTGCATCCCGGTGCACTGGCCGCCACTCGAGAGGGCTCAGATCAGGGGAGGGTGGGAGGGGCGGGAAGGTGACCTGGGTCCCGTCAGACTCCTGAAGGGCCATGGGCTCTATATTAGTCTGCTTTTAGTTGTTGTAACAAAATACTGGGGGGGCGGGGAGAGGGAGAGAGAGAGAGAGAGAGATTTGTGCTCACAGTTTTGGAAGCTGAGAGTCCAAGTCAGGCTGCCCATTGGTCAGGGGTTCAGCCCCTGGACAGTGCCTTGTGGTTGCATAGCAGTGAGATGGCAGATGGCATCGCGGTGGGACTGCACACTGCAGAGAGAGTACAGTCACATGGTGAGACAGAAGCCAGAGAGACTCAGGGACCAGCCCCCCTCTTTAGAGCAACCTACTTTTTTTTTTTTTTTTTTTTTTGTCTTTTTGAGACGGGGTCTCACTATGCAGTTCAGGCTGGCTTTGAGCTCACTTTGTAGCCCAGGCTGGTCTCGAACTCGTAGTGATCCTCCTGCCTCTGCCTCCTGAGTGCTGGGATTACAGGCATGACCCACCATGCCTGGCAACAACCCACTCTTGAGGAAGCTGACTGAGGTTTTAGAGAGCAACATTAATCCTTTCTGAAGGCAGCAGCTGGGGGCCTGGCTGCCTGTCGTGAGCTCCCACCTACCTCTCAGAGGTTCCCCCACCCTCTGCTACCACACTGGAACCAAGCTTCCGGTATGTGGGGGACACACTTAAACCCTGTTCCCACCATGGCAGGATCCCTAGCAGCCTGATTCCCCTCCCCGTCACCCCTCCCTGAGCAAGGACATGGGTTTTCTGATCACAGGCCTCCTCAACCCTGGCAGCCTCAGAGGTTGACCAGATCCCTGTCCCATAGTGCAGCCAGTGGCTTCCTCGCCACATACTCAGCCTCCTCCCCCAGTGACATCACAGCTTTGTCATCAGCCAGGGCTTGACTCCTAAGATAGAAAAACATCTTAGAAAAAAAAAATGAAATATCAATTTAACAGATGCACTTGGGTTAAGAAAGAAGATGCACGGAGGGATGTAGCTCATGCAGATGAGCAGAGGTGGCTGCCTGCCCGTCTCTCTGCCATGCCCCTGGGGTTCCCCTCCTGTCTCGGGAACAAGCGCGTGTCCCTTGGACCAGCGTTCTGAGTGGCAGGCAATAGAAACCAGCTCTGGATAATTAAGTAGAAGCAGACTGAGAGATCCCCAAGATCAATGGGAGTCCGAGGCCAGGGTCAGGGTGCACCCATGGGAGCAACACCCAAATGCATGCTCCAGCATCAGCCTGACGGCACCTCAGCTTGCAGAGCCTGCCTGCCTCGACTTGTGACACCAGCATCCTCAATGCTGGGCACCGCCCTGTGGTCCCTGCCGGCTGCACCGAGAAGCTGAGTGAGGCCACCCCAGCAGCCTTCAGCTCTGGCAGCCCAAAGGGAGCCAGGCAGCACCTGCTTGTGCACGCGACAGGCTTGTCTCCGATTCGAGATGAGCAGGCTGATTGAGGGAGCCAGGGCGGACCCAGGCCCGGCCTGTGGGGAGGCTGGAAAGGCACATCTGCCATTTGGCTTTCTAATGATGGGGGAGGCTAAAGAGTAAAGGGGCCGGAGGTGGACAGACCCCTAAAAGCAGCAGACGTTGACTATTTTGGCATTTTGTGATTTATCAGTTGGGTTTTGTTGCTGTCGTTTTTGGTCCTGAGAATTGAACCCAGGGAGTGCTCCACGGCCAGCCCCTTTTAGTTTTTAAAATTGTGAGACAGTTGCCTCTATCAGCCTTGAACTTGCAATCCTCCTGCCTCAGTCTCCCCAGTAGCTGGGATTACGGGCATGTGCCACTGTGTCTGGCTATCATTTTTTGAAAATTTCTGAGGATTTCTTGGCCTAAGAACAGAAGATTTACTTAATTTCTCTCCCCAGCCCTGTCCCTCCTTCCAACATAATTATTTCACCATTTTAAAGGCCATGTAGTCATCTTCAGAATGTTAACAGCTTTGATTATTGAGAAGCCGCTGCTGGAGGGAAGGACGTGGAGATTTCTTACACTACATATGCTCTCTCCTCCTCCTTCCCGTCCAGCATCTGTCATTTGTGCTTTTCCATTGGTGTGGTTGAAAATATTTGCATTCTTTAACCTTAATTAAGTCTTCTTTCTTTGCTTTGTCTATGGGCTGATTATGAAAGTTGGAAATAAATAAAGTGCTTTCAATGTCATGATTATGCGGATGGCACTCACTGTGAAACTCAGTGGTGGTCTAAACTTGCTGTTTTCATTAGAGTCCAGACTTTATTTTTTTTTTTCATACTTCCTAAATGCTAGTGTTTTTTAAATTATTTTTTTATCTTTTTTGGGGGGGCTTACTTTTATTGCATCCTGCATTCCTGTGATGTTTCAGGGATCTGTCACCCCTGGGGTACACTCTTCTCCCAGAGCTTCTTCTCATGGGTACCAGTCAGCTACTCGCCATCCTCCTTGCTTAACTGGACCCATCATCTGGGGACTTCCCTGTGCAGCTCCCCTGGAGTGGGACCGTAGTTGTTGCATCTTATTGCTGATTACTTGGTCTATTTACTGTCTTCTTCTGGGAGGAATGGGTGGTGACACGCCTGCCAAGACTTTACATAGCTCAGAAACCATTTGTTCCTCAGGGTTTCTTGTTAGTTTGGTTGGGCATAAAACACTATGTTAAGAATAATTGACCCTCATAACATGGACAGCATCCAGTTTAAGGCTTCCATGGCTTCTCTGATCCTCTGTGATGATGGCTGTGTTCCTTACCATGGTCCCACCTCAAGGATCTGCACAGCAAGCCCTGCCAGCCACCCGGCCATCTCCTTACCGTGGTCCCACCTCAAGGATCTGCACAGCAAGCCCTGCCAGCCACCCGGCCGTCTCCTTACATGGTCCCACCTCAAGGATCCGCACAGCAAGCCCTGCCAGCCACCCGGCCGTCTCCTTACATGGTCCCACCTCAAGGATCCGCACAGCAAGCCCTGCCAGCCACCCGGCCGTCTCCTTACATGGTCCCACCTCAAGGATCCGCACAGCAAGCCCTGCCAGCCACCCGGCCGTCTCCTTGTTGGTGGTGCACCTGCTCCACGGACACCCACTGGAGCTCATCCTCCAACCAAGAATTGTCTTTCATTTCCTTTGCTTATTTAAGCTCGGCTGGTTGTTAGCCCCCTGAAGAGCATTGCTTTCTGCAGGGAAGGTTCCCCCATCCCATGCAGGGGGCTGCCCCTTCTTGGTGCCCACAGCATGTGGTCTTCAGGCACATGAGGGCCCATGCTCTATGGCTGGGCCAGTCCTGTGCAGTGCCTAGGATGTGTCAGACACTCATGGGAGCCTTGCTGAGAAATGCACAGAATTGCTGCTTCGTGGCTGCAGGATCTGGGAGTTGGGAGGGGCACTCAGGAGTCATGGCTGAGGTGCTGGGGGTGCTACGGGTGGGGACAACCATCCTAAAATGTCCTCTTGTTCCTGTTTGTCTGGAGATTATCAACTATTTCATCATGTTCTTTCCTCTCCACGTGCAGCTCCAGCTTAGAGCCTGACCTGGCAGGACACCCACCCATGGCTGAGGGTAACAGGAGGAGTTCAAGGACGGGGAAGCCTGGCTTTGATTGCAGCTTACCATTGGGACTGGCCAGTCTCTGGCTGAGGGCCAGGGACTTAGCTCAGCAGCTGAAGCACCTGGCTGGTAAGTGCAAGGTTGTAAGTTCGATCTCCGATACCGGAAAAAAAAAAAAAAAAAAGAACCCATTCTCTGGCTGAGACAATGTGGCACAGTGGGGTCAGGTGGCAACAGCAGCTAGGCAGAGGTAGGGGGAGCTCAGCCCCACAGGGCAGGTGTGAAGGCTGCAGGGGGCTCCCTCAGAGAATCTTTGAGGTCCCTGCCCTTCCTAGCGGGGATTATCCCACTTTGTAGACACCTTTTACAACCATGAGTTCAGGAGTGATTGTATACAGTAAAATGTACCCAGTTGAATGTACAGTGAAATAGTTTGGGCCAACACATGCCAGAGTGATCAGTACCAGATTCAAGACCTAGATTACATCACCCCAGAAAATTCCCTCGGACCCCTCTGCAGCCACTCCTCACCCTGATGGCCAATGGTCTGGTTTCTCTCGCCCAGAAGCAACTTTGTTGTTTGGGAGAATTTGGATTGTGATGCTGGAGATCAAACCACAACATTTATTATTATATTTTAAATTTTGAGACAGAGTCTTACTAAGTTACTGAGTTGCCCAGGCTGGGCTCAAACTTGTGATCCTCCTGCTTCAGCCTCCCAGAGTGCTGGAATCACAGGCGCATACCACTGTGCCAGGCTTCTTTGCAATCTCATCTGCTTTTTGGTTTATTTTTTGTGTGTGTGTGTGTGTGTGTGTGTGTGTGTGTGTGTGTGTCTGTGTGTGTCTTTTTGAGACAGGATGTTGCTATGCAGTTCATGCTGGCCTTGAACTCACTTTGTAACCCAGACTGGCCTTCAATTCACAGTGATCCTCCTGCCTCAGCCTCAGGTGCTGGGATTACAAGCATGCACCACCACAACTAGCTTTTTAACTTTAAACACATTAGTGGGTTTGGTTCCTCTGGTCACCCAGAAGAAATGGGTGAAATCAGCACACAGAAAGGTGCATATATAGGTCCCTTGCAAAACTGTTCCTAATAACCACACACCAGAAGTAACTCATATATCCACCAGTGGAGTAGTGGTTTAAACACAGCGTGGTCTATGATTCAGCCATAAAAAGGAATGAAACATGGATGAGTCCCAAGAATGATATACAGCCGTGTCTGGTGGCAAGTGCCTGTCATCCCAACACGCTAGGGGGCTGCGGCGAGGTTTGAGGGTCCAGCGGGAGAAGCTTAGTGACTTAGCAATAACCGGCCTCAAAATAAAAAGTATAAAACAGGACTGAGGATGTAGCTCAGTGTAGAGACGCCGGGTCCAGTTCAAGGCCTTCCCTCCCTCACCAAACGCTAGAGAAACAGGGCAGGCACCAAAGCAGACAGTCTGCATTTGAATTGTACGAGCAGTGTGCAGAGAGAGGGAGTCACTCATTTTCCAGGGTCTAAGAAGGAGGAGGAAGACGGGAAGCATCTAATGGGAAAGGAGTTTCTTCTCAAGTTGGTGAAAGTACTATAAAATCGTCAGTGGGGACAGTCGTGCAGCACTGAGGATACTTAGCTGTAGAATGGTGGGACTTACGAGGGCGAATTGTATAGCATGTGAATTATATTCCAGTAAAGCCACTGGGAAAAAGAAAAAAAAAAGGTTGGGAGCTCCTGGTCTCCCGAGGTTGTGACTACAGATGCCCTTGCAGAAGTGCCCAGGAACCCTAACCCTAACCCTAACCCTAACCCTAACCCTAACCCTAACCCTAACCCTAACCCAACCCTAAGTGTGAGCAGCTGTGGTAGGATCCTTGACTTGCTGTGTGTGCTTGGTCGAGCCCACACCCTTGCTGAGCCTTCAGTTGCCCCAAGAGCCCTGAGAAGCAATACAGGAGCAGACAGAGCTATGGGAGTGGTCCTCATGGCAGGAATTCTGTCTGAGAGCTTCAACTCGACCTGGCGACCTGTCCCAGGGCAGTTCTGTGATGCTCATTCTCCGAGCATTATCAGGGCCCAGCTGCCAGCCCCAAGCCTGCAGAGAAGGAGAGGAAATTACCCACGCGCGGAGCTGCGGGCTGCTGGCGGGCTGGCGGGTGGATCCCATCCCGAGCAATTCAGCTGTCTTTTTTTAGCTGATGTTTTCTTAACAACCTACAGAGAGCTTCAGTCTCCTCCTCCCCTAATCCTCTGCTTTGCACAAACATGAAATTAATCTTCTAAATACCCAAGCTGGTTCCAGGGAGGAGAAAGCAGAGTGGGAGGGTGGGGGGCCTCAAGGGGGAGCCCACCCTCTCCCCTGAGCACTCCACCAGGTCTGATCAGAGCTGGGTGGATGGAGCACAGGGGTCAAGCCATCTCCTGACACTGCAGTGACATCCCCTGTTAATCCTTGCCCTGCAACACTCAGGAGTGACACCTGCCCTGTCATCTTCAGTGGAATCCACGGGGACATCCTGGACACTCTGTCCCAGAGTCCTACTGAACTGCTTCCACCCCTGGTGGCTTCACCCCATCAGGGCCCCACTAAAGGACATACTCCTCCAGGGCTCCACCATTCCATCTCTGTAACCTGTCCCTACATGGCTTCCTCAGTCTTGTCTGTGTCCAGTCTGGCTCTGAGGTCACAGTGAATGTTCTTGTCTCTCTCTGCTCCAGCCTGGGAGGTGACAGAACTTAGGAGATGGGGCCTAGGTGAAGGGAGCAGGTCATAGGTCATGGGGTGTGTGACATAACCCCTTTCTGGCCGCCACAAAATGAGCAGCTTCCTTCTACCACACCCTTCCATCGTAACGCTCCTGCCGTAAAGCTATGGAGTCAACAGACCATGGACTGAGACCTCCGAAACCAGAAGCCCAAATCAACCTTACTCCTCTGAGCTGACCGTCTTAGGCATTTTGTCTCAGCCATGAAAAGTTAACACAAAGCTCCAGATTTGCCTCGTCTTGTGTTCACCCCTGCTCCCCACTAGGTCAGCATCTCCAGAGATCACTCCAGGGAAAAGCTGTGTCTAGGATCACCCCCTTTCCACTCCACCCCATCCTTTCATCTCTATCTGGAAAACCTCTACTCCTACCTCAAAACCTCAGCTTCAATGTCAGCCCTGTTCACACACTCTTGGCTCCACCCTCTCCATCAGCAGCATCAACACCAATGACCCCTTCCCAACTCTGCTAGGTCTCTTGGACTTCAGTGTTCCTAGTCTTGCCACACAAATGACAGTGGCCTTTTACTCTTCGTCTCCCTCTGCCCACAAACAACCAGGCAGCGGGCACTGGGTCCCATCCTCTCTGTAACCCAGTGTGGCTCAGCACACGAGCCTACTGTGTGCTGAGGACCAGAGAGAAGTCAGCTGGCCACATGGTCAACTTGTTGCTGAAAGGTGATAGGTCTGAGACCACCCCTTGGGGACAGGAACCCTGCAGCTGGCTGAAGTGCCCCAGAGAAGTCACCAGGGATGTGTGCTCTGTCTCCCTCCCTGTGAGTAGGCAGACTCTGGGCAGTGGTCACACAGTAATGACCCAGTGGGACCCTGCCTCAGTGGGAGTTGCCATCCTGGAGCTGACCCACTTTGTTCCATCCTTATCTGCACTGTCAGGGTCACCAACAAATCACCCTCTGTTTTTTTTTTTTTTTTTTTTTTTTTTTTTTTGCACTGGGGACTGTACTAGAACCTCCACACTGAGATACATCCTCAGCCTTATTTTTACTTTTTATTTTGAGACAGGGTCTCGCTGTATCACTAAGTTTCCTAGCCTAGGTTCAGACTTGTGATCCTCCTGCCTCAGCCTCCCAGAGTGCTGGAGTTATAGGCATGGGCATCTATGCCTGGTTTTGCCCTACTTTTCAGGATTTGGAGTTTGCAGGATGTCCGCAAATCCACAGTCGCTTTGAGGTTTTGGATGGGTTGCGGGCTTTGGCTCTGCCAGGTGGTCCAAGGGTTGGGCTGGCAAGGGGAGGCCCTGGGAAGTGTGGAGTGTGCTCTTCCAGACCACGTGATGCCCGAGCCTAAGTGGCAGCAGGGACCTGGTGCCTGGAGCGGGGGAGCCTGGCCTGATTGTGAACCGAGTTCTGCTGACTCTGTGGACTCTGGACAAATTCCTTCCTTCCTTCCTTCCTTCCTTCCTTCCTTCCTTCCTTCCTTCCTTCCCAAGACTTCCGTCTCTTCATGCCTGAAACCAAAGGAGCGAAGCACAGCCAGGGCCTTGCCAACGAGCCCACGGTCACACTGCGCATTCACTTTGCTTGTGCCCGTCTGTGTGCCTGAGGCCTCCGGCTCTGGGCGCCTCCATTTCTCTGGCAGGAGCCTCTTCCTCCCAGGCAGCCTGTGAGGAGGGAAGGGATGCTCGCTGGTGCCGGGCCCAGTTCGGGGAGGCCAGCAGGAATGCTCTGTCCGCCACAGGAACTGAGGGAGGCGGGTGGGGGCTCAAGGGGTTATGAGGAGAGCTGCATTTGGAGCCCAGAGGGCTCTCGGGGTGTGGCTTGGCCTGTTGTGGTTGCTTCTGCCAAACTCTGCCTAGGACAAGAGGCTGGGCTCGAAGAAGGTCCTGTGGGCACCGTGGTGATCTGCGACTCCAAAGTGGACAGCCTGGCCCCCATCCAGGCTCCTGCTTGTCCTGGGCTGTGTGTGTAGACTCAGCTGTCACCTGCTATTCCTCCTCTTCCTCCTCTGTCCCCTGGAGCAGTAGCAGCCCCAACCTCAGGGCTGCACAGGGGTGATGTGATTGACATTTGCTCTGTGACCAATGTCACTCCTCTGGGGAAGGGTTCCGTGTCTGTGCTCCTGGTGTTTGTGCCCCATGCTCTCTGGTGACCTGGGCACCACTGAACTTTGAGTCACCCTTCTGGGGAGCTGAGATGGCTCCACAGGACCCCAGATGCCAGGGGATCAGAGCCCCTCTCTGATGCAGACCCACGGCAGGAGGGGATGCGGAGCTGAACCGGGGCGGCCTGTGGGTTTCTATCAGAATAAGCAGGTTTTGTGTGCAATTCGCAATCTTAGCATCTTTAATTTGTTACACAACAAACTGAAGAGGATTTAGCATGTATTTAATTAATTTGACGAAAATAGTTCAACAACTGTAAACAAGGCTGAGGAGACGCACTGCTTGCTGCGAGGCCGGGGCTCAGCCAGGGAATGGCCTGGGCTGTGCTGCCACACTGGGGTGAGGTGGGGGACAGGGAGAGGGGTCTGGGGCTCTGGGCAGGGCTTCACCACAGCTTAGTGAGTGACTTGGCTTCCCTGTGACTACTCCTAATATCCTTGCCACTCCTGTTTGTCCTCCGAGGCAACAATCACATATCACTTCTTCCAGACGATTTCTAGTGATTGCGTTCGGCTGTAAGTAACAGAACCAGCCTGAATGTTGGCTTGAATAATTAGGAGCTTAGCAGGTGTATTAGTCAGTGGGGACAAAATACCTGACCCCAACAATCTAAGGGAGGAGAAGTCCAGCTGGGCACTGAGGCACAGACCTGTAATCCCAGCGCTCTGGGAGACTGAGGCAGAAGAATCACAAGTTCAAGCCCAGCCTGGGAGATTTAGTGATTTAGTGAGACTCTCCCAAAATTTAAAAAATTTAAACATCAACTGGGGATGTAGCTCAGATTGAAGGCCCTGGGTTCAATCCTCAACACAGCGACCACAGCAAGACAATAGCAACAAAAGAAGCTTATTATGGCTTCTGATTGCAGAGGCTTCAGTCCAGAGCAGGAACATCATGGCAGAAGGGCGTGGTGCAGGAAAACTGCCCACCTGGTGGCATCCGGAAGGCAGAGAGCAGGAGAAGAGTCACAGAAGAAGGGGGCAGGACCAGATATAGTCCCCAAGGTCACACCTCTGTGACACACCCAGGCACACCCAGATGTGTGCTTTACTAATCGCCTGGGCTTCTCTCAAACTATCCAAGTTGACAATCAAGATGAAGCACCCCAGATCCTCCCCCTGTTAACTTGACACCCAAACATCAGTAAGCCACCCTTCGTCTCCAGATAGAGCCAAAAGCACTGTTGTAATTTTGCCTGATGAGATGTAGTCATCTCTTGTACAACCGAAAATACACTGCTCCATTCCCCAGAGCCTCGACAGTTCCTGTAGTGCTCAAAAGTCTGGGTCCAAAGTCTTCCCTGAGACCCAAGGCAGTCTCAGCTGCAGGCTGTAAAAATTAAAAGCCAAGTTACAGGCTCCCAGCATGCAGTGGTGGAGGGTAAACGTTCCTGTTCCAAAAGGGCGGAGCAGGAAGATAGGAGTGAAATGGAAACCCAGTGGGCACACACTAACACTAGGTGGCTTGTGACAAGCAGTCCCGGGGACGGTTTTTGTTTTTCCTCATTGCTGTCCTTGGTGTCCACTCCTGCAGCTGATGCCAAGCCCTCTGGACCAGGCTGGACCTGCCCTGCCTGCGCCACCATTTGCACTGTACCTCTGCTTCACGCAGCCCACAGTGCCCCTCCATCTTTAAAACAGCAAGACCAGGATGGTCAGTCCCCCCTCCCAGATAAGCCAGCAAGAACCAGGAATGAGAAGAACCCAAGGGCCGGGGGAGGCTTTACTACCCTTCCCGTGGAGATCTCTGCTCAGCCTGCCAGGCCCGGCCCTGGGGCTTGGTTTTCCGTATTATTTATTATTTATTTTCAGTGCTAGAGATGGAACTCAGGGCCTCGCACATTCTAGGCAAGTGCTCTATCACTGAGCTGCACTTCTGGCCCTTTTTTATTTTTTAATTTGTCAGACATGGTCTCACTAAATTGCCAAGACTGGGCTTAAATTTGAGACCTTCCTGCCTCAGCCTCCTGATGTCTTGGGATTATACACATGCTTCACCAAGCCTGACTTACTGTTTTTAAAAAACAGCTTTATTAAGCTATATGGACACACCATAAACTGCACATATCTCAATGCACGTTTTGGTAGTTTGATGCTTACACACTCACCAAAGACCTCACCGTAATCTGGAATTCAGGACCCAGGTACTAGGGAAGCAGCGCTCCATCATCCACTTCCTCCCCCGGAGTTCTGGGGGTTCCTGGAGCCTGGGCAGGGGTTCTGGGAGCATCCCTGCCTTGCTATCTCTCCTATGTCTTTCTGATGATGAGTAGGGTTCTGGGCTCAAGAAACAAAAATTCCGGAGGTAAACAGTCTTTCTCTTCACACAGTGAGTTTAGGATTAAGATGAACAGAACAAACAGGCAAACAGTGAGTTCCCGCTGCTGCTGTTGACCTTGACCACCTGGCCACCCGGAGTGTGGCCATCAGGTTTCTCCCCGGCCATCACTCCCCATTGCTTCCCACACCCACCCTTTGGAAGGAGGGCACCTGGCATCCTGTGGGGTGGGAGGCTGTTCCATGATCCCCTCCCAGCATCTGTCAGCCATGGGTGACCCTTGGCTGTCGCTGGCTTCTCTCAACACTGTCTTTTCCCTATGTGTCTGTAAGTCCCATGCCCCTCTTTTGGTGGTTTTTTGAGACACCATCTTACTCTGTTGACCAGGCTGGCCTCAAACTCATTGTGATCCTCCTGCCTCAGCCTCCTAAGTGCTGGGATTACAGGTGTGCCATCATGCCCAGCCTTCCTACTGTGTTTTAAAAGGCATCATTTTCTTACCTCGCAGAGACAAGTCTGAAGTCCGCCTGGGCTCTGAATAGTTTCCCTTTGTCTCGCAGTGATGAGCCAGCACAGGACTTGGCTGCATAGTTGAGCCAGTGACTACCGAAGCAGCTGCCCAGAGGCGCAGCCCCTGAAGGTCACACCAATGTCATCCAGGGTGCCGGTTACATCCCTGGGCACCAAGATGAGTTGGACTTGGTGCACGTTCCCCAGGAAGCCACCATCTAGAGCTGCCCATGCATATAGTGGGCCAGGAGGGCCAAGCCATGCATCCTTGGGATTGGAGGGACCTCATCAGGGACAGGAGTGTCCTTTGCTCATGAGCACACAGCATTTGCTGCCACCATTGATAATTACTCGCTGAGATCCAGACAGTTTTCTGATCCTCCTCAAAAACCTGCACGGCAATGTGACCAGCGCCATGTCACAGGCAGGGAAACTGAGACCTTGGAGACCAAGCGTGTGGAGTTATGATCAAACCGGGAGGCTTCCCAAAGCCCCAGAGCCCCTTGGGGGAAGTTGTAACTGTGCTGAGGGCCCCTGCAGCTCGGCTCACTGGCAGGGTGCTGCTGACAGGGTCCCTGGTAGGGACCACATCTGCTTCCACTGTGCTGCTCGTGAGGGCCTGAGGCCAGGCTGAAGGGAACAATCCCGAGCTGGGCAAGTGGCCCAAGCCACTGGCTCACTTCTGGGGCCTTTCACTGACATCCTTGAGCCCCCCAGAGCCAGCCTGCATGCCAGGCTGCTTGGTCACTGGCTCTGTCAAGGCTGCAGGATACAGCTCGGAATAATGATAGTTGTGGTGTCTCTGCTGCCGGCCAGACCCAGAGCAATGCGAGGCGGCCTCTGGCAGCGTCCGGCTGGAAGCATTGACGAGCACCTTAAACAAGCCTGTCCCCACCCTGGGCTTCCATTTCCTCAGTTTCCAGGGATACAGGCCCACCTGGCTCTTGGGGGCAAAGGAAAGGAGCCCTTCCAGCCACCGAGGGCACTGCATGCCTCTCTCCCTCTCTATGTGGCCCCCTTGAGCTATTATTATTTATTATTTTGCATACTGGGAATCACACTCAGATCCCCAGCTTTGTTTTTGAGACAGGCTCTCCATAATTTGCCCAGGCTAGGCTTGAACTTGTGATCCTCCTGCTTCAGCCTCCTAGAGTGCGGGAATTCCAGGTGTGCAGCATCTCACTGGACTCCCCTTGGGCTGTTCTTACGTTCTGCTCTCTTCCACTTTGAGCCCCCTAGCAACACCCCCTGAGCTGGTGAAGAGCATGGGCCTGGGCCCTCTGAGAGCCCTTGTCCACCCCCGGGAAGGAGAGGCTGTTGTATCAGCAGCAGGATGAAGTGGCCTCGGCTTTCCTGCTGCGTGGGCCTGGGCCTCTGAGCCCTGCATCTGTAGCCGGAAGACAGCTGTAAGGAAGGAGCTGGAGGAGGCAGAAGGGGCCTCCGTGCCCCAACTGCTCAGAGGATCAGAAGAGCCGATGGGGATGCTGGGGTCCAGCAGGGTCACTGCCGGGGTCCAGGCTGAGCTTAGGGGAGCCGGCATACAGGCTGTCCCTGCCTGTTTTCGCCCTGGTCCCTCTTCCCTGCTAAGAATCTTCTCCAAACTCAATCCCTCCTGGTGTGGACAGTCACCCCACTGCAGTGTCCCGCTGTGGAGGAACTTTCTGCCTCCCTGGGCTTGTGCCCTTGGCTGTAGGACAGAGTCCCTTGGGCCTGAGTCTGAGTTCCAGCTGCCCTCTGTCAGCTCCGTGACCAAAGGCCACTTTCTGAGACTCCCTGAGCCCTGCCTGGGTGGGAGTGTTGGCTGTAAGTATATCTCCAGGCCAGGGAGGGTGTAATCCCAGCACTCTGGGAAGCTGAGGCAGGAGATTGCAGGTTCAAGCCCAGCCCGGGCCATTTAGCAACTTAGCAAGACCCTATCTCAAACTTACTTACTTTCTCTTCTCTTCTCTTCTCTTCTCTTCTCTTCTCTTCTCTTCTCTTCTCTTCTCTTCTCTTTCTTCCTCTTTTTTTTTTTTTTTTTAGCATGTAATTCAGTGTGAAAAACAAAAATCTGCAAATCCCTGGGCATTCCTCCCTTGAGGCAGGGCCCGTATCTTCTTTCTTTGCCACCAAGCAGGCTTGGGTGTTTGCTTTGACCAAGAGAGGAAGGCAAAAGTGTCACTATGTGACTTCTGAGACCTGGTCACAAAAAGCCATGGAGTGTCCACTTTGCTTTTTGGGACGTTTCATGTGGTAGCCCTGAGCCATCATATGGCATGTTTGACTTCCCTGCAGCCACCATATTGACCCACTACCTTTAGATAGTTTTGGCACAGGCCCTTTTCCCTGTGGGAGTCCCAGACTTTGTGACAGCCACAGGCCCATGGAATATACTGCTAGGTACTTCGGGGTGATTCTTTTTTTGTGTCTTGAGACAAGGTCTTGCTATGTAGTTCAGGCTGGCCTTGAACCCACTGTGTAGCCCAGGCTGGCCTTATAGTTGTGGCGATCCTCCTGCCTCAGCATCTCGATACTGGGGTTACAGGCGTGTACCACCATACCTAGCTAGGCTGATGCTATATGGGACAATCTTTACCAGAGCAGTCACCTGTGAGGGGGCCAGCAGTGAAGCCACCGTTCTCTCCCCAGGGCCTTGGGACCATGGGAAGATGGAGCATGTGTTTGGATAGAGGCGGTTCACGTTCTGTTGGGCCATCTTTCTCTGTGATTTTAGGTACATCATTTCCTTCCCCCAAGGTCTCGTTTCTCTACCTGGGACAGAGACTGGGTGGTTTTCCCTTGCAAGTTGCTTGGAAGATTCCCAGTGTCATGTCTGGATATGGTGCTGCTTACCAAGGGTGGCTCTGAACCCTGTCTGGTCATTGGCAGGAAATGTGACTGCCTGTGACCAGATGGATGAGCCATGAGACATGTCTCTCAGGCCCCCAGAATGCATTGCGGGCACAGTGACCCTAGGCCCTTGGGAAGAGCCAGGAAGATACATGGCCTGCCCTGTTTGGTCTGTCTAGGCAGCCCAGCTCCTTGCCGTTTCCCAAGTGTCACCACACTGGATGACAGTTCCCTGTGGTCCAGGGACACACAACTGGCTGGGTCCATGAGAAACACCCAAAGCCACAAGTCACCGTTGCCAGCCGCTTGCCACCATCTCCGGTTCCCTTTTGGTCATATACACAGAAAGAGGCTCCAGGTTGGGGGTGGGGACAGCCCCATGGTCCTCACACCCAGAAGAAATGCAGGACTCTTGAAAGAATGGCAGCTGGAGCTGCCCAGGGGGCCAAGGCTGATTCTGGCCAGAGCAGCTAATAATCCAGCCAGAACGCAGATCTGGGGCCGCGTGGCCTTCTCCTCCCTCCAGCCCCAAAGGAAGTTTGCCTCTTGCATCCCCAACTTGCTAATTACGGATGGAATGATTGGGATTTTGAGGACAATTAGGGGTCTGTTTTTCCCCCCGCTGTTGTCCCCTCGTTTCCAGTCCCTACCCCTGTCTGGAGCCTTCCTCTAATTTGGAGCCACTTAGAAAAGACAAGGAAACCTTTAAAACCAAGAAGAATGTCTCCCAAAATGCCTCTTGTCGGTTTTACAGCTGTGGTCCAGAAGACTGAGAACCCATAACACCGCAGAAACACGAAAGAGGCATCCAGTTCAAAGGGCCTGTGGCCAGAGCGCCCTGCTGTAAAAATAGCTGTGGGTTTGATGGCTAGGAGGAGGCAGAGGGGGCAGGATCTAATCCCCCCAAGTGACCTGAAATCAAGTACAGACAGGCTGTGGGCCTGGCCATGCGCACTGTGACTTCACACCTGTTGGGATTGGTGGGCTCTCTGTGGCCACCCCTACAGCTACTTGCTCTGCTCCCCAGAACAGGGACACACGTTCTTCTAGGCCTGGTCTGTTGGAGGCCGGCCCACAGTGTTCCCCCCAAAGGCAGCAGCAGTCTCTCTCCGAGTCCCCTCACAGCTACCGGAGGAATTTACTGCCATCTCGGGTGCCCCGTACTTAGTAAGAGCTCAATAAACAGTTAAGGAATGGACAAACCCAGTGGGTACTGTTTGCCTAGGTTACTGAAATGTCCCAAGCCCAGGATTCATCTAGCTTGATGGATTCTTGGTCCTTCAGAGTGGCAGGTGCAGGGCCACAGAAGTTGGTAAAAGAGCGTTTGTCCGTTTGAGTTGATTGGCTCTTTCTTGTAAACCCTGTTGTGATTCCTGCTTGTGTCGCTGTCACTCTCAGTGGCACTGGGCCTCACTGGCCAGGCCCAGGCCTTCTGTTTGCTCAGGACTGGCCTGGGCCTTCCGGAGCCACCCTGAGGTCCCAGCTGTGATCCCCGGAGGAAGGAGCTTAGGTCTGGCACGCAGAGGGCTTGGGGAAGCAGGAAGCCAGAGGCCACTGGGATCAGGAGCTGGACCCAGAGCCAGGAGGCCCCATGTCCAGGCTTCGGGACCAGATAAGAAAGACTCCAGTCCTTTTCTGGCCTCAGTGTCCTCCTGTCCCCCTGCACAGGCCCAGAAAGGGATAGGACCCTGCCATGATCACACAGCCCATCTCCTGCAGGAGGCCAAGACTGGCTGGGCCTGGAATCTAAGGTTCCTGACCCGAGAGCCAGATGCACTTTCACCTCTGCCTACTGATCACCTGTAGAGTGTGTGGTTGGTCCCCCTGGGGAAACACCAGGAAAAGAATGGGTCAAGATACATCCTTCTAGAGCCTAGATGGCTTTATTCCAGGTGCTCAGTGAGGCCAGAGGGGCTGGTTAGGGACATACACAGTCAGAGATGCCTGGAAGAGATATCAAGCAGAAGCTTCTGGAAACTTCTAGAAGCTTCCTAATGGAACTATTCAAGAGAGCACCTCTCATCCTGCTATTGACTCTTACCAGCCTTGAGGGAGTGAGTTAATCCCTGCGTGCTTCAGTTTCCCCACCTGGAAACTGAAGTAAAGGCTGACTGGGAGGAGATGTATTTCAGAACACAGACTGGACCTTTTTCAACTCATGTCAAATGGCCTCTCCCCAAGGGAGGGGATCAGCCGTACTGGGGCCTGGAGGCCACCTCCGGGGACAGTTAAGCTCTCCAGCTCCCAGAGACCTGTGGCTTGTAGCCTGAGCCCAGCCCTGCCGGCCCTGGCAGCTGACCAGATGTGCTGTTCCCACGCAGCAACCAACATGACCAGATGGACGGGGGTGGCCTTGGAGGCCACAGTGGAGTCACCAGGGCTTCCTTGGACCTGGAGGAGCTTGCTAGGGTCAGCAGGGGGCTCTGCCTGGCACATGCGGGAGAGACATCTTGGCTGTAGCCCCAACAGGGTGGGCTTGCAGGGAGGGGGCTGGGCAGAATGAGACTGAATTTTCGATTTTCTCTTACTTTGCTTGTTTCCTTACTCTCTCAACACCTGGAGCATTTTTGAGCCCTGAATGGTTCCCTGGGGAGGAGTGGGCAACAGCGACACTGCTGACCAAGGGTCCTGATGGCCCCCTGTGCCCATGGGTTCTGCAGCCCAGGAGTAAGCCAGCAGTGGATGGGAAATGCTAGGAGAAATGATCACGCCTGTCCTGAACGGGAGCAGCTTTTTCTTGTTACAGTCCAGCAGCCGCTTGCACGGCATTTCCATGGTATCAGGCGTGACAGTGTAGAACGTAGGAGAGGTGCTCAGGTCTATGCGAGCACTGTGCCGTTTGTGTCAGGCCTGGGCGCCCTCGAATCTGAGCACCCCAGGGCCCTTCTGGAGCCCGTTCCCCACAGGTCCTGAGGGGCAGCTGCAGCCTCATTGGTTGAGACCAGACTGGGGCCGAAACCGTCTCCGTGAGCCCTTGCGTGGACTTGGAGGGGTCATGTGTCCACCCCATGAGAGGACCGGAACTCCCCAGACCAAGGAGTCAGGTCAAGTTCGGTCCTTGTGTGTGCCCAGCGGGCGTGGGTGGCTCTCCCTCCAGGGCCCGAGGCCAAGTCTTCCCAGCCAGTTTAGGTCTTGACTGACTTCAGGCCCTTGGCTTCCGGCCCCTTCCTGAGTGCTGGTCCCCTGGCTGGAGAGCAAACAGGCTCACTGAGATCCTCTGGGCTCAGGCAGTCTCTAGATCAGGGGATTCTGCCCAGTGATCCCACAAGTCTACCCACTCCCAACGGCCCTGAAGGGATGCCTGGCAGGGAGGTGCCCATCCTGTCCTTGGTCACCTTCCAAACTGTTGTCTGGCCCTGGAGCAGTGCCGGGCCCTGAGGAACACTATTTAAGGAGCCACTGCCCAGCGGCCCCAGCTCTGCCGCAGCTCCAGGGAGCACTCCAGACCATGGTAGGCTGGGGCCACCCTCCCTGTACCCCTGCCGTTCCTGGGAGCTCAGCCCCACAGCTCTGGGGCTGCAGACCCCTCCCTCCTACCCACGCAGTCACCTTAGCAGTTCCAGCCCCAGGCTCAAGCTCATTCCTTACTCTGATCTCATCCTGTGTGACTCCTGTGTCATTCTAACTTCCCGAACTCACCTGGACCCTGACCTGATATTCTGCTTTGGTCTTGACATTAGCTTGATGCTCTGCTCGATCTGGCTTCATTGATCTTGAAGGGTAGCCAGTTCATCCCCGTGGTTGTGCTTGGGATCTCTGCTTTCCTGGATTTGTGGGGGCTGCTGTGATCCAGGTGGCCGGGAATGAGGATTGGGAGGTGGAGGGAGTTGGGTGAGCCAGGCTTGGGGGCTTCCTGGTAGAATTGAGCAGACCTGGCTCCCGCTGGGGGTTGGGGTCAGTATTCTAGACAGCACGCTCACCCAGCCTCTGCCCCTGTGCCCTGTGGGGCTCATGTGCCACTGTCCCTGTCCCTGTCCCTAGCCCCTGGCATCCCTGCAGGCTCTCAATCTTACTGTTCTTGGATGCTTGTGTCTTCCCACCCCCACGAGTCCCTCTTGGCCTGACTCAGACTTGGCACCTGTACCTCTCTGTCATCCTCTACGGTCACCTGTCTAGCTTAGGGCACAAGGACAGGTTTTGATTCAGCTCTGGGTTCCAGGAACCAGGCACAGGTTGCAGGTATTCAATAAATATCCCTATCCTTTAAGGTGGGCTTTCTCTCTGCTTTGTCAGTGGGGAAACTGAGGCTCAGAAAGACGTGCATTTGCTGCTCACAGAGGCTATGAGCAGTGGTCAGGGCTAGAATTCAGGTCTCAGTGCCTGCATCTTTCCTGGGACGCTTCTCTCGGGGGGTCTTATTTTTCAGGGGTCCATTATAGAGGGGAATTTGTAAGACAGCCAGGGAGGGCCCGGGCCTCATGCCCCTCCCTCAAAGCACTCTGGACCAGAGTAGGGTGGCCTGTGCTGAAGGAGGTGCATCCGAAGGAATGGGGTGGGGTGAGGGTGGAGGGAGGGGAAGTGGGGGGAAGGGGACCCAGACTGAGGCTAGATCCGAGCGACGAAAGGCAGAATATCCCCCAGACGGAAGTGATCATTTTTTATTAATCAGAGGGAAATGTATATGTAATTATGTGAGCTGAACTCTGCAGGGAAGTTCTTTTCTTTACGCTGTCTGAAGGGATTTATAAATATTACAGAGGTTTTACAGCACCCTAACGTCCCAGCCGCCCTGCCAGCCCCCTTTCAAAGGATTAGCGGAGACAAAGCACCCAGTAAAAGCTAATTATAAATCAGCCGGGTGCTGCTGCTCTGATGAGGGCCCAGGAGCCGGAGGGAAGTGGGGGTGAGGGTGGGGTAGGGGCAGGAGAGACCACACAGGCACTGGGGCGAGGGAGGGTACCGGGGGAGCTGAGGCTGGGGGTCCAGACAAGGGCTTGGCAGAGGGTGGTGCTGGCTGAGCCGTCGGTGGGAGCTGTGTCTTTGCCTCTCCCTGGGGACACCTGGGTAGCTTTCTTCCCCTATCAAGCCCAATTCGGAGAACCCCCAGGATTGGGGTCCACAATGATGTCTGCTGAAGGAGAGGCCCCTCAGGGGGGTTCTGGGGACTTAGAGCTTTTGAGTGTCTAGCGGCAGCCCTCAGGCACCGTGCCATCCTGCAAAGGTGGCAGGAGGCCAGCCAGACACGGAGACGGCTCCACACGGGAGGCAGCTGCTCTACCTGCCATGTAGGTGGAACCTGGACTCTGGGCAGCTGTTCCCCAAAATGGTCTGATCTCCACTCTTGGCCAAGTGCACAGTGGGGTGCAGAGGTCAGAGATGGGACAGAATGGGCCTTGCTGTTGGGCTCCACTTAGTCAGGGAAACAGAAAGGGAGAGCAATGGCTGAACAGTGTGGGGATGCTACGGCAGGTAACAATCCCAGAACAGAGGGATGCTTGGCTGGGGACCAGGAAAGGCTTCCCAGGCCGGGCAGAGGAGCTGAGACGCACAGGATACTTCCAGATGGAAGGCTGGGAAGGCTTTCTGGGTATGGGGTGCAGGAAGCTGAGGGGAAGGTAGCTCAAAGTGGGGGAGAGAAAGGGACCCAGGTGGAAGGCAGAGGATCTGGGATTGCAGGGAGGGACAGATTTCACCAGAAAAAGACATCGGACACGATCCTGAGAACATTCAGGAAGCTTTTGCAGGTGGACAAGGCAAGATCACAGCTGTAGTGGAGGATGGCTGGGGAGGGGACGGAGGACAGAACAAGTGTCCCCTCTGTGCCACCACACAAGGCCCTCTGCTCCCTCACAGGCACCCCGCAGAGCCCGGAAGAGAGTGGAAGGTGGCGCCAGCTCCAATGTCTTCTCCATGTTCGATCAGTCGCAGATCCAGGAGTTTAAGGAGGTCAGTCACTGCCCCCAGGGCCATGGGGGGATCAAAGGACTGCAGGGACATGGAGAAGAAACCCGGGAACAGGGGCATCCCTCAGGGAACCGTGGCTTGCTTCAGAGCCTGAAGATGTGAGCTGCAGCCTGAGGGCAGCCCGTCCCTCTCTGTACCTGAGCCTGTGCCTTCAGGGTGACCTTGGCCAATGCCTTGATCTCTCTGAGCCTCAGTTTCCCACTCTGCAAATGAGGGCTGCTGGCAGCCGGCTGTGCCTGCTACACTGGGTGGCCTTAGGTGCCTGTGCTAAGGTCACCAAGGCAGCAGTGGGCAGGAGACAGCCCCAGGGGGATGGTGTCAGGGCAGCTGGGGTGGGCAGACGATGGCCAGTCAGTGCCAGTGTCTCCGCCAGGCCTTCACCATCATGGACCAGAACCGGGACGGCTTCATTGACAAGGAGGACCTGAGAGACACCTTTGCCGCACTGGGTGCGTGGCGGCAGCTGGGAAAATTGGGGATTGGGTTGGGATGGAGCCCAGGCCACCAGACCAGCAGGGGGTGCAGAGAGGGAGGGGTCGTGAGCCAAGGGGCGCAGAGGAGGGGGCCACCTGTGTGTGGGGGAGGTTCCCAGGTGTGAGAGCAAGATGTGGGCAGTGAGGACACTCCAGAGGCAGAAACAGCCTGGGCAAAGGCCTGGCAGTGCTGAGGGGTCAAGGGGCATCAGCTGCCAGGGAGGACACTTGAGGCACCAGTGGAGTTGCATGCGAGAAGGGACATCACCAGGTCATCTCTGGCTGGACCCTGAGACCTCAGGAATCAGAGTGTCCATTGGGACCCTGAGGAATCTAGAGTCCCCATCTCCAGGGGTGCATGAGCCCCAGGTAGCTGTGTACCCCCACCTCACTTTCTTTGGGCCTCAGTTTCCCAGTCTGCGAGGGAGCTAAGGGCCCACTCGGTCTCCTTTCCAGAGAAGGTGAGGAAGAGGTGGGGCAGGGTGAGGTGGGGGCAGTTCCAAGCGGACTTCAGGCCAATAGTACCCACAGGTCCCCACGGGGACCAGGGCTTCAGGAGTGCATGGGGCAGGGGAGCCGGGAGACGGGGGACTCTCCTCAGCTGCCTCTTGCGATGTCCCTTGCGCCCCTTCTTGTTCCTGGATCCCCTGTGCCTCCTTGCTGCCTTCCCAGGCCGCCTCAATGTCAAGAACGAGGAGCTGGAGGCCATGGTGAAGGAGGCTCCCGGGCCCATCAACTTCACCGTCTTCCTGACCATGTTCGGGGAGAAGCTCAGGGGTGAGAATCTGCAGCGCCAGGACTCTGAACTTGAGCTTGACTGCACTGCTGACCTGGGAGTGCCTGGGGGCCCAGGGCAGCTGTTAGGGATCTTTCCCGGCCCCGTGTCCACCTCCCAGAAGAGCTCAGAAGCCCAGGGCCCTGGGTCAGGGCAAGCACTTCCTGGGGGATGCAGGTGGCTTGCGCTCCACATTTTTTTTTTTTCAGTTATGGAGATCAAATCCCGGGACTTTCCCCAGAGCTACATCCCCAGACTTTTTTCATTTAAGTTTTGAGACAGGGTCTCACTAAATTATCCAGGAAGGGCTTGAAGTTGAGATGGTCCTGCCTCAGCTTCCCAAAGTGCTGGGATTACAAGTGTGTGCCAGCATGCCCAGCCCATTCATAGAGCCAGGGAAGCAGGGTCCTGAGAGGCTGCAACCTGAACCCGGGAGAGCTGGGACCTGAGCTCCAAGGTTCCCTGGGAAGGGGAGAGCCCTTCTAGCTCTACACGCACGGCCGGGCGCGGTGCAGGCCCTGCCTATGGCTGAGCTGGAGGGGTGAGCCAGGGCCTGGGGGGCTGCAGAGTTGCAGCTTTTTCTCATCTCTGCAGAGGCCCCTGGCCTTTCATGCAAATGTGGCCGAGTCTGCGTGACAGGCCAGCAGCTGGGAGGGCAGGGGCTGGGGTACCGCCTCATCCCGCTCATTGGGACGAGGAGACTTTGTCGTGAGACTCCCAGTGACAGGAAGCAGCCACGCTGCAGCCTGTTTTATGAGGTCCACAGGCTGGAGCAGAGGCCCTCTCTGGGGACCGCGTGCCTGGTCCTCCCAGCCCCCACACAGGGAGTGGCCAGTGAGGTGAGGGGCTGCCAGTCAGGCCTAGTCCACTGGGGGCTGTAGGCGCCCATCACAAACCACCCCAGCTGTGAGGTCTCTTCAAAGACACTGGGAGTTTTCAGTTAATTGCTGAAGTCTGGGAAGCTGGGGCCTCAGGAACAAAGATACAAGAGTAGCCCCCATCACGGTCGTCTGACCACCCCACTTTCCCTGACCCAGCTGGCCCTGGGCTCAGCCTCTGGGCTGGGCACAAGAGCTCCCTGCTGTCCTTGCAGTGAAAGCCCTGTCTCCACCTTCCAGTGGCTCATGGGCCAGAACGCTCAGCACAGGCCACCTGTGCCCCACCTCAGCAGTCTCAGACACTGAGTGCTTGCCTTGTTTTGGATGAGCTTCCAGTGCCATGGGGGAGACAGAGATGGTCCCCATCCAGTCTGATGGGGAGGACAGAGATGGTCCCCATCCAGTCTGATGGGGGAGACAGGTGGCAAACACTGGTGGCAAAAGCTCGAGTGGTGGGAGGAGCAGGGCACTCTGGGTGTCTACAGAGTTGGGTTAAATCCTCACTTCTCATATTAGTGGGGCCTCAGGGAATCATGGAACCCCTCTAAGCCTAGTTTCCCCTGTGGTAATTTGGGGGCATCATGCCTACTATCCAGGGTGCTCCAGATCTCCTTCAGATCAGTGGCAAAGCTGCAGCCCTGGAGCCTGGCAGAGCACTGAGGCTGTTTGCAGTTCGACTCAGTGATGTGTGTCAAAATCCAGCCATGGTGCATTATCCAGCTGGTCGCATGAGGGGCAGTAAACACTACTTCTGTCCCCCTGACACTGGGAGCCATGTGGAAATGAAGGCCTCCTGGGCCCATGGTCAGCTGTGACAGGGGAAAGAGGTCCGGGTGAGGGTCTTCAGGTTACTTGTCATTCACATGGCCTGGGAGGCCTTGGGCGGGCCCCTACCTCGGGCTGAGCCTCAGTTTCCCCATCAGAACAATGAGGGTGCAGGTCAAGCGCACTGTAAGATTCAGAAGCGTTTATTCTGATGCTGCTTTCCCCAAAGCCATGGAAGTGATGACTAGCTCTGGGCTGGCTGCACTGCCCCCCAGCCCTCTACCCACTGCCACTTCTGGGTGGGACAACCCTGCAGCACCCTCCAGTGGCCTGGGCTGCTCCAGCCTCAGCCCACAAGTGCAGAGCAATTTTTTCTTTATTCAAAGCTCAGTGTTGC
Source organism: Hydrochoerus hydrochaeris (assembly GCA_004027455.1). Classification (NCBI taxonomy): domain Eukaryota; kingdom Metazoa; phylum Chordata; class Mammalia; order Rodentia; family Hydrochaeridae; genus Hydrochoerus; species Hydrochoerus hydrochaeris. Next base: position 57,024 of record PVLA01002780.1, on the reverse strand, counting down.
TGCCCCAGACTCACCAATCCTATAGCCATATCTGTCTCAAAAACTCAGCAAAGCAAATACTGTAACCTCTCTGAGCCTCAGTTTCTTCACCTATCAAATAGGAGCAAAGATCAGGAAGGTTAAGAACATAGCAAGTAGGGCATCCACGTACAGTGTGCAGGTTGTTCATGATTCCACGTGTGCAGGCCCCTGTGTGCTATTATTACTGTCACTTGTTTCTCTGAAGCCTCCCTGTCCTGTGTGTTGCTCTTAGGCACCGACCCGGAGGAGACCATTCTCCATGCCTTCAAGGTGTTTGACACTGAAGGGAAAGGGTTCGTCAAGGCCGACTTGTAAGTCCCTCAGTCCCCAGGGCGTCACTCCCCGGGGGCAGAGGATGCCTGAGGTAGCACAGGCCAGGTGGGTGGCAGTCTGGCCTCCTCTTCCACCGGGAACTCTGCTGAGCCTGGGCAGCATCCGGCCTGGCCTCCTGATGTCCCTCTCTGAAGTGAATAGGAAGTGTGGGTCATTCAAGGAGGGCTTCCCAAGGGCGGGAATGGGCTGGGGACAGATGTGGCGCTTGAAGGAGGACTAAGGTTGTATAGGGCAGGAACAGCATCTTAGATGTGGAACAGAGCATGCAAAAGGCTAGGGCTTGACACTTTCGGACTGCACACTGGAGGGTTTGGGCTGAGGTGGGACGGGAGAGATGGAGTAGAGGGACAGGGACAGGGGCTGCGTGGGCAGGGCTGCTCTGGGAGCGTGGGAGAGCACAGAAGGGCAGGATAAGGCAGCCTGGAGGCCAGCCTGGAGGAGGAACTGTAGCTGCCAGGAGGGCCCGGGGAGGTTGGAATGGAGGAGGGTGAGTGGGCCAGGAGAAAGGCAGATGACAGTGCCCAGGGGACCCTGGGTTTGGTGAGGACTGGGCTGCGTATCAGTCCCAGCCTAAGTGGCTTTGGGGATAGAGGCAGGGCTGGGGAGGTGGCCGGCTCAGCTTGGGTGGTTCTGTGCGGCCTGTGGAAGGGAGAGGAGGTGGGTGCTGCCCCAGAGGGCCTGCTGGGACTGGGAGTCTCTCCCTTGGGAGCAGGGGCCCAGGGAAGCAGAGACTGGCTTGCTGCCCAGCACCCAGGGGTCCCTTCTGAGCCTGGCTGGGCCAAGAGCCGCCCTTGACAGGGGAGCTGTCCACCGGGCACGGGCTTCTGGATGTCAGGTTGTGGGGGGTCCTGCTGCCCATCAGCACCCCCTCCTGTGGAGCAGGGTCCATCAGATGCCCAGGCTGTGAAGGGACTGAAAGTGCTTCTCGGGCTGAAGCCTCCACTTTTCACCCCCTCAGGGTCTGGGGTTTCCACCCATCTTGGGAGCATGGGCTGGGACACCCCTTCTACTGTCTCCTCCAGCTTGAGGACAGGGCTGGGGACCACTGGGGACCCAATCTGGGAATGGAAGGCGCCACCCTGGGCCTAAGACCCATATGATGCGGCTGCCGGCCAGACAGGCCGCAGAGGAAGCTCTGGTAGAGTCTGTGAAGTCCCCAGCCTGGGGAGTTGGAAACTGTGACTGTCCCGCGGTAACATAAATAGTGGAAAATGTGTGTCGCTCCTGAGCGGCGCCAGCAGATACTGTAGTGCATGGGGCCACTCAGCCCTCAGCCCCCGTCCCTGTCCACTGAGCCCCTGCTTAAGCCCTGAGAGGGCCCCCGTCTCTGAGGGGCACCATCCCTAGGGCGCAGCCCTAGTGTGGCACCTATGGTCCCAGGTGACTGGTGGCTATGAGCAGCTGCTCCCCTAAAGGTCAAGTGGTACAGGCCCCGCCCTACCACTGCCTCACTCTGGGACATCTGGCAAGTCCTGGGACCTCCTGAGCCTGTTTCCCCCTAAATAAAGGAGGACCTGAGTACTCCTTCCAGGTCTGGGGAGCTAAGGTCCAAGGGGCCCCAGCTGTGGCCTTGACCCAGGATAAGCTTCCTGTCATCTGTGAAACACCATACAGACATCAGAGAAAGTCACAAGCTGGAAAAGACAGGGTATCAGAGCAAGACGAAGCGGCTCCAGGGCCCGAGTGTCCTCCTTAGTGGTCCTAAGGTTGATCATTGGCACACAGTGGGAATCCGTGGCCCCAAGGTCACAGTGGTGTCTCAAGGGCATGCCATCTGGTCCCTACCCAAGGCTGGGTGGAGAACCCGGCTCACACAACAGAGAGCTGCCGGGGGCTGGAGTGTCAGCCCCAGGCTGGCCCTGTCACCCTGCCTTTCCCCCGGACGTGACCACTTCTCCCCTCGAACAGCATCAAGGAGAAGCTCATGACCCAGGCAGACCGGTTCAGTGAGGAGGAGGTGAGTGTGGCTCTCGGGGGTCCCCACTCTGGCCCCCAGTCATCCCTGGTCCAGCCTGACTCCCTGCCCCCTCCCCAGGTCAAACAGATGTTCGCAGCTTTCCCACCAGATGTGTGCGGTAACCTGGATTATAGGAACCTGTGCTACGTCATCACGCATGGGGAAGAGAAAGACTAGCGGACAGGGGTCTACCCTGCATCCGAGTCAGCGGGGGCTCCTGCAGCCCCAGAGCTCCAGGGAGGCTCCCCCCGTCCCACAGTTCGGGGTGAAGCAAGAATAAATCATGCCAAGGTCTGAGTGTGCGTGCTGAGTGCTCCGGCTGGGGAGACGGCGAACATTCCTATCGTGTTGGTTTTTCCAAGACGTTTTGGTTCCCTGGCTCTGCTCAAACTGTTCCCGATGAGCTGGTGTTTAGAACTAATTGACAGTTTTAATGGTCCCCAGCTGGGCTGCGGAACATTGCCTTCATTTATGTGGCTTTTATTGAGCACCTAGTGTGTGCCAGGGCCTTGCCAGTCCCGGGGGCTGTGCAAGATGAAGCAAGAGGCTTTGTGAGCAAGAGGACCACATGGTCTGCAGGAAGGAAGATGGGTGGAAGGGACAGAAAGTGCGGCAGGACATAGGTGGGGGCAAGGGGAGTGGAAGAGGAGGCACCTGGCCTGGGCAAGATCAGAGGGACAGATTCAAAAGACATTCAAGGGCAGGCAAAAATGTCTTAACTAGGACACATATGGGACCAAACATAAAGTAAAAAGTGGATAAATTGGCTTTCATCAAAATGAAAACTTCTGCTAACCAAAAATGCAAATAAAAATGAGGAAAGACAGGCCAAAGATGGGAGAAGATATTGGCAACACAAAGATCCTTATGAAGATCTGATATCCAGAATATAAATCCTGCATATAAGTAATAGAAAGTAATAGAAAGATGAAGTGGGGCACAGTGGGGCACACCTGAAATCCCAGCACTCTGGGAGGCAGAGGCAGGAGGATCACAGGTTCAAGCCCAGCCTGGGCAAGCTAGTGACTTAGCAAGATCCTGTCTCAAAATAAAAAGGAAGGGCTGGGGATAGCTCAGTTCAGAGGCCCTGGGTTCAATCTCCAGTGTCACAAAACAACAATAACAACAACAGAAAAAACCCCAACCAAGTAGATGACAAAAAAGTTCATTTAAATAAGAAGCCAGACCTCTTCCGTTATAAGTAAATGCAAATTAAAAATAGAACGCCGCACCCATTCCTCTGAATGGCTAAGTTAAAAGGATGCCCTGGCGAGGAGGTGGAGCCAGCAAAGCCCTCGGGACCCACACCGGGACGCTATTTGGCAAATCCGTTCAAGTTGAGTCCATGCAAATGCTAGGCAGCAGTCCGCCTGGCCATGTGCCACCAGAAATGTCCGTCCAAGGCCATCGAGGGTCAGGTGTGGGGACTTACAGACTGGAGACATCCCCGGTGACAGCAGGCACAAAGCCCATCACTGCAGGACCGCTGTGTGAGCGGTGAGAACCCACACAGCAGGGAGAACGCGTCCCAGACCACTCGCAGCCGGTGGTGTTCACGGAGGCTGCTCTGAGCGAGGAAGAGAGGTGCTTGCACAGCCTTTGACTGAGGGGCAGCTCACAAGCCACAGCACTCGCCATTTTGTCCCCATGATTTTATTAGCGTGTGTTTTCAGCACATAATGAGCACACTCACTGTGGGCAGTTGGCAACCACTTGCCGTTTCAGAGTGGCTCTTAGTGCACACCCAAGGTTCTATAACCATCACACCATCCAGAACCTTCCATCGCCCCTAGGAGAAATCCTAGGAGCAGGCTCCTCTCATCCTTCTTGGACCGGGGGCCTCGAGGCTTGGATGTAAACATATGTGAAAGACTGTCCAGGTTTATCTCAAACTCTGCACTGTAGCCAGGTGTACTGTTGGACACCTATAATCCCAGAACTCTCGGAGGCCAAGACAGCTGGACTGTGAGCTCGAGCCCAGCTAGGACAGCTCAGTGACTTGGTGAGACCCTGTCTCAAAATAAAGAATAAAAATGGGTTGCAGATGTAGCTCAGCGCAAAGGCCCTGGATTCAATCTCCAAAGCTGAGGAGAGAGAGAGACAGAGGCAGAAGCAGACGTGAGTGGGAGCCGGGATGAAGAGCCCTTAAGGTTACGGAGCATGGGGGGAGTCATGGGGTCTTGGGGACCTCCTCGGGTGAGTGAGGACAGCAGTGGAGGATCCAGCAAAGGTCCAGGGAAGGCGAGGTGTGCTGACTACATGGGTTCATAAGTGCCAGTGCCCAGGCCAAGGTCTGTGTGGACTGCCAAGGATACGGGCTTGTCCACGGTCATTGGTGGAGCCGGGAGTCCACCCTCAGAAGCCGAGCCCACACTGCCTCCCCACACAGTGATGCTTAGGGATGGGACCTACAGCTGGGTCACACCAAGAGTGGTACCCTAGGAATAGCCATGCGTGCTCCCAGGTCCCCGGCCACATGCAGGTCCCTGTTAGTTCCTCAGAGGAGGTGGCCAGCCGGTCCTCCCGGAGCTCCTGGCCCAAGGCACAAGGAGCGGATCCCTCCTTCCCTGCACCGCAGACCTGGCTCCCTCTTGCTCCCGAAGACCTTGGCTTTCCTGGAAATCAGGCACGAACCTGTCTCTGCTGTTAATGATCCTGTCAGACCTGTTTGCGTCCCACAGAAGCAGGCCAGAGCCAAGGCTGCAGGGAACAGGCACCTGGGGCCACAGGCACCTGCTCACCCAAGGCTCCGCTCTGTGACACCCAGGCCTACCAAGCAGGGGCCTGGCTCATGAGGACACAGGGTGGCCTCTGTGGAGGTGTGTGGGTCCCCTGAGGCTCAGAGAGGAAGCTGAGCAGTGCATCTCTTCTTCCCTCTGTCATCTACTCACTTCACCTCCTCTATCCCAGGGCGACCCAAAGATGATCGCTAGCACCAGGGATGCCCTGTCTCAAGGCACCTAGTGGCACAGAAGCCAGGTGTGCTGCTGCTGGTGGCTGCCAGGCTGTGGCAACTACACCAAGTTGAGGCTCCCGGCTGCACTCAGCTACCCCTGACCCAGAGTCTTCCACATTCATGATTCTGCACCCCTGCTTCCCAAGATGCCTGGCCCCAGAGGGCTTCCCAGTCCCCCAATCCCTGGACCAGGCTTCTGGGGTGCTCCACACAGCAGGGTTGGGCACTGAAGCTCCTGAAATGGAATGGAGGTCAGGCTGGATGCTACCCACTGTAGCACCCCAGCATCACACACAGAGCCTGGCATTCTGGAAAGTGTCCAAAGAGCCAACCACGCCCCACAAGTCTCTGGACGCAGCCACCTGGCTCCAGGCCTCCAAGAGACCACAGTTTTAGTTCAGATCCTCCTCTCTGCCCCGGGCCTCCACGGGACTTGCCCTATCTGTCTAAGCCTCAGTGTCCCCATCGGCAGAATGGAGCCCAATGGCCCTGGGCATCTCAGAGGCCTCCAGCTCCCAAGGCAGCTGCAAATCCAAGGCTGTGGCCATGTCCCGGTCTGTCTGGTAGTGGCTGTTCTCCTGACTGTTCCAGATTCCTGATGACCCCCCGACAAGACCTGGGCGGTGATGGCAGTGAGCCCAGGCAGGCCAGGACAGAGGGGAATCCCCGGGCAGCAGGCCGCTGGCGGCTGGCCGGCCCTGGCCCGCTGGCTCCTCCAGCCAGCTGCGGCTCATTGAGGGCAATTAGCCAGTGAGACGCCAAGCTCGGCATTTCCTTTCGCACACAGCATCCATCCGCCCGGGCCTTCAGACAGTGGCCCTGTATAAATCTTGACGAGGTCGCTGTTAAGAGGAATGGCAAATTCCTTCCACCCATGTGGCTGCCTAAATTGCCTTCAAGAGCAGATTCCCTCCTGGCACTTGCTCAAGAATGGCCGAGTCCTTTGAAGGTCCTCCCGGATGGGACGGACCCCAGGGGCTTGGAGCCGGCTGGTCGGAACCTCCCCGGGAGCTGTGTGACCGAAGTGGGGTGGGGCACAGGGGACTGAGTGGCTGGGGAGAGACCCTGCCTGCATAGCTTCCCCATCACTCTGATGCCACAGCAACCCTGAGTTTTCACCTTGCTGGACCATGGAATTGTCTAGGTGGCATCTTTAGCCCGGGGCACCACCTTGTCTCAGGAGCTGGAAAATCAGGTGCTGACGTCCCCAAAAGCTGCCTGCCACCAGTGGGTGGACCCTGGGCTGGACTGGGGGCTGCAGCCTGGTTGGGGTTGGTCCCAACATCTAGGGCTGGAGGGTCTATTGCTGTCACCCAAAGCCACTGGGCTTCACATGACCAAAAGGGAAGAAAAGCCCTCTTCAGGAGACAGCTGAGGGGACAGGTCCTGTGCTGGCTCTCAGTGTGTGCCCAGCCCACCTCTGCCGGGGAGTGGCCCTGGGCAGGTCATGAGCCTCTTGGTGCTGTTTCCCTGTTTGGAGAATGGAGACCAGGCTCAGATGAATATCGGGCTGAATTCTGCCTTCAGGCAGGTCAGGCTTGGGGCCCAATGGTAGACAGACAGGGCACCATCAGAGACCCCTTCCCAGTTCCAGGGGAAGGTGGATGCCAGCTCCAACAGTGACACTGGGGTGCAAGAAGGACTCGAAGTGGTAGAGAAGGGGAAGGGTAGAGGGTGGGCCAGGGGAAGCAGAGAGGGCCCCGTGGCTGTGTGGGCTGTGGTGAAAATTTATCCCACTCCGTGGGGAGTGGCATGATCTGAAAAGTGATTTATTAATCCAGGGAAAAGTGGGAAAGGACTGAGGAAATGAGCAAGTGCAGAAGAGATACCCAGTCCAGCCAGGAAGCCTTCCTGGAGGAGGTGGCAGAGAAATGCCAGGGAACAGCACAGAAGAGGAGGGAAAACTGAATGTAAAAGGCAGGAAAGGAGTCTCCTGCTAGACCAGATGTTCTCTGCTCACTACATCTAAGAGAGAGATTCTGGGAGGGGATGGCATGGCTCTGGGGGCCCCCTGTCCTTTATTTGGGGGGAGGTACTAGGGATTACACCTAGGGTCTGTGTACTGAGCTACACCCCCAACCTTTTTTATTTTTTATTTTAAGATGAGGTCTTGCTAAGTCACCAGTTTGCCCAGGCTGGGCTAAATCCTCCTGCCTCAGCTTCCCAGAGTGCTGGGATGACATGTGAACCACCACACCTGGCTCCCTCCCTGCCTTTCTTAACAATCAGGGAGCCAGCGCGCTGGCAGGTCCTCCTCAGGCTGCAGCAGCCAGCCAGAATTATCGGTATCATTGCTTTGTTTTCATCATCTGTAGATTCACGGTCACCTTCTGTGGATGCCACCTGAGACCACATCTTTATTTTTAGTAGTGAGGCCTTTGCTTTTGTAATAAAAACCTTCTTTTGTGTGTGAGATGGACCAGGAGCCTCACGCACAGTGGGCCATTGGACTACTGCTGAGCTACACCCCCAGTTCAAAAGCTTTCTTCAGAAGAAATATATGTAGAGAAGCTGATTTCAAGAAAAATATGAACATAATATTCAGGGTCAGAAATCCTGAAGGGAGAATAAGAATCACTTCTCTGGAAGAACTAGATTCTAGAGAAGAGACTCTTCTGAAAGCGAATGTTCTAGAATTCTCTGGAGCACTGATTCATAACCCCTTACCCTTCCTGCCAGGTCAGCTCTCAATCTTGAGTCCAAATCTCCTTGAGGCTCCTTCCGGAACCCCACAGAGGCCAGGTGGGAACAGGAGCGATAGCTGCTCCAAGGCAGACAGACAGACAGACAGACAGACAGACGGGCTCCCCGCCATGCAGAACGTGTGGCCCAGCACAGGTATAACTCAGAGTTGATACTTCAGAAGCCAAACGCCCTGGGGGGCTGACTCCCTCTTCCTGCTGCAGATGTAGCACCCAGGGGCACCTGGGGCTCCTGAGGCCCCGCCCGCCCCCTCACACCTCTCCCGGCCCGGGCCCCCTAGCTGACCCCTGAACCCCTACCTGCTGGCCCAGGGGTGCCCTTCGGATGCTGTCTTCTCTCCTCCTGATATGGCTGGGGCACTGAAGCTAGAGCCACCTGCCCTGTGACATCTGCCTCTCCTCGGGTTTAGCCAGTATCATGAACCAGAGGCTGAAGTCACCTAGCAGAGGGTACAGAGGAACTCAATACAGCTGAGGCTAGATTCCCGGGGAGAGACCCTCACTCTGCTTTTTAGGGGACAAAGGGGAACAGAGGCAAGGACCAAGAGGAGAGGCTGGGATGGGGATGGAGAAGGGGGAACAGGGTCCTGCAAGCCGTGCGGAGGGGTCGGAGGTGCCCTGTCTCCAAGTCTGTGCTGGGCAGAGACAGAGAGACTTCTGGTGCCCCACGGGCAGGGCTGGGCAGGTGGCAGGGAGCAGCAGCAGGGACCCAGCCATGGGACTGCTCAGGGACTGCCAGCCTGAATTGTTACAGGGACAAGCGCCCGGTTAGGGAGTGACCTCCTCGCAGCTGGAGGTCTGCAAGCCACAGTGGAGACCGAATGGCAGGGATGGGCCAGGCCAGTGGTCCCAGCAACTGTGAAGGCCCTGGCCTGGCACCTGGTACACTGTGGTCCAGCCAGAGTCTCAGAGCCCGCAGCGGGCGGGGCTGGAAGGACTCAGGGTCCCAACAGTGCAAGGGACCTGGGCATTTCCAGGAGAGGAAGCTGAGGCCCAGGAGGGAGCATGCTTTTCCTGCCACAGGCTGCCACTGTCCTTTTAGTCCCCTTCATCTTCCCATGTCACTCTGCTGCTTCTGAACATGTTCAGACCACCTGTTCCTGGGGTGCTGGGGCACGTGTCGCAGTGGAGGCACCTCAGGTGACAACTGGGGGCTGGAAGGTGGGACTTGGGCCTGTGCAGTTCATGAGAGACCTGAGGTTCCCTTTTCTAGGCAGAGGTCATCCTGGGGAGGACATCCTGCCCTCTAGGGTCCCAAGACCCTGGATAGGAGTGGGGGGGCTGGCATGGGGGAGGGGAACATCCCGCAGCCACCCTAATCTGGGGTTCGCATTAAAGCTTTGGATGTCCAGCCTCGGGGGAGGGGAGGCTCCTGCTGGATTCCAGAGGATAGCTGTGTCCTTGAGGGCTGGGTCCTGGGGATCTGAGAGGAAACACCTGGGGTAAGCGAACCCCAGTCCTGCCTCTTAACCTGTGTGACCTGGAGGTCAGTGGCTTACCCTCCCGGGGCTCTCACAGCCAGCTCTCACACACAGGCAGGGTGAGTGGTGTCCCTTGCCTGGGGTAATACTTGTTGCAAGGTCCGGCTCAGACACCAGGCAGTGCATAGCCTGGTGCTTTAGGATGGCTCAAGCGGCAAGGGCCGCTGCGTGGCCCCACAGTGCCACCTACTGACAGTTTTTCAGCATTGCCCAACTCATTTCACCCAGGCGTCCGGGAGCTGGGAATCCTGGAGGCGGGTTAAAAGGACCACTCTGGTGGAGGGCGCCTGTAATTCCAACACTCTGAGGTGCTGAGGCAGGAGGATCACCAGTTCAAGCCCAACTCTGGAAACTTTAGCTATGTAGCAAGATTCTGCCCTAAAGTGTAGCTCGGTGAAAAGGCCTTGCGTTCAAGGCATCGAGCACTTACAGAGTTCATCTCACGGGGCGCCAAGGCCCAGGGCAGAGCTGATCCTACAGGAACCCGGATGGCCCCATGACAATGATGGGAGTTGTTATGATTGACTCCCCTTTTGCTCTGGCTGCTTTTGCTGGCTGCTGCCTTCAAGTGTTGCCCCAGTGTCACGCCACCCCACCTTGGAGCCAACTGATCATGGACTGAAACTTCAACAAACACTGAGCTAAATAAACCTTTCCTTCCTTCATTTGGGTGTTGGGTATTTTGTCTGAGTAATGAGAGAAAAGTAACCAAGACAGGAGTCATTGTCCCCCACCCGTCCCCACCAGATGTGTGGGAATAAACAGTTCATTCTTGGGGGGTCCCTGGCTTCCTGACTGCACCGGGACCGCATTACCCCATCCACCCACTAATCCCTTCCTTCTGCCCTACTGATGCATCTGGGTGCTAGATAGTTTGAGGTGCACATGGAAGGGCCAAGGATATACACTGAGGCACAGGACATTAGGGTACCCCAAGGGCAACCTGGGCCTCTACGCACGTTGCCTGGCCCTGCTCCCCATGGTCCTGGTGCCAAGAGGACACCCCTCCATGCCCTCATAGGCGCTGTTAGTTACTGGTTCTTCTTTTATTCCTGAGCTCTGTCAGGTGCTCATGGGCAAACATGAGCCTCCCGTAAACCCTGCAGCCTGAGCTGCTTGGGCCCCTGCAAATACAACTGAAAAGGGAAGTAGGAGACCCCGATCCCCTCTGTTGAGCTGGGGAGACTCTGGGAGGGAGTCTCAGGCCAGGATGGGCTGCCCCAGAGGCTAAAGACTCTCACTGAGGTCACCACCCAGGCAGCACTCCTGGCAAGTGTCTGCCAGGGAAAGGGGTGTCATCTGTCACCCACCTAGCACATGGCCCCTGACAGTCTAGGTGGCACCCGCCTTCTGCTCTGAGATCACTACCAGGTAGTGGGCCAGGTGGGCAGGAGCGTCCATCCTGCACACGGGGGAGCTGAGGCTCGGAGAGAAGAACAGTTCGCTTGGGACACACAGAGAGCAAGCAGCAGGATGGACCCCAAAGTAAGGCTGAGGACTCCAGACCCAGTGCTCTTTCAGCGTCTGCCACGAAAGCTCCGGTCCCTGGCTCGGGTCAGCTTCCCAGGATGGGGCGTGGAGATCCAGTGACAGGAGAGGTGGAGCCAGACAGGGGCTCATTTCCTGGGGCTCCTGGGTGCTGGCCTTTTGCACAGGGGTATTACAAGGTCCATGTCTCTGAAACCTGAATTCAGTCTCCTATTATTTTGTGGGGGAATGGATGCTAATATCCCCATTCTGCAGATGAGGAAGCTGAGGCTCAGAGAAGCCAAGACACTTGTCCAAGGGCCACAGAGATGCAGGCTGTCTGTCCTCAAAGGCTGGTATCTTCCCACTATGAGGGTGCAGTGACTAGGGACTTCCTAAATGCACGTCTCCCACAAATCACTTAAGATCCCTCCTATAGCCAAGCTCCTATAGGGCCCTGGAGTCACAGTGGACGCATGTCCAGCCCCTGTTAATGAGTGGTCTGTGTCCAGAGGGCTGGAGACACATCCATGAATAAGCCACAGCCTGCACTTTGCAGAATTGGGGCTTCTAAAGGAGAAGCCCTTGCTGCTGAGAGAGAAAGAAGCCACCCCGACATGGGTGAGCCATGCCTATTAGGGCATGGGGAGTCTCCTTGTAGGATGGGGACTCTGTGGCTTTGACTTCCTCGTGGGAATGAGCGAATGGTCCATGCTCCTGGCCGCAAGAGTGATGACAGAAGTCACCAAGGGACCCAGAGAAAAGGTAGAAAAGCCTGCCCAGGGCTCCTGCCTGTGAGTACATGGAAAAGCCAGAGTCTGCCATCAGTCTCTGAGGGTGGGGCCAAGGTGACAGGCCCTGGCTCCTGGGACCCGGCTTGTGAACTCTCGTGTCCCAGGAGTGCTGGCAGGTTCTGCTCAAGAAAGAGCCGACTGTTCCTCTTCCCTCCTCCTTCTGGTTCCCTTTCCCCAGGGCATGGGTGACCATCTGGAGACAAAATCCCAGCCATGGGTTAGGAGCAATGCCTTTTAGCTGCCACCCCCAGGGGGCTCACTGTGTGGGGCTGCGGGGCTGGGGCCGTGTGTGTCTGACATCATCAGCAAAACTTGCCCCCACCGGACTAGGTATCCAAGATCCAGCCAGTGGACCCACCACCCATCTGCCCTCAAAGTTCCACCCATCTGTGCCCCATTCTGGGCACAATTGTCCAGATGTAGGGTGTCAGCCAGACCCAGGAGGCCTGAGGCTTGTGATTATGTCCTCAATGCCGGATCATCAAAGGCTTCTCGGGCCCTCAGGCAGGCCCGCCAGGCTTCTTAGGGGTGAAATCATGCACCTGAAAGCACCTGCTGGCCCTGTGTGCTGAATGGGCTCCTTGTTCTCCCACATCCTGGTCCTCAGTGTCAGCTGGTTAGTAAGAGGCCACTGTCGGCCCCTCCTGCCTGGCCCGAGGCCCTGCCAGGGCTAGGCGAACGTGAGCCCGGCCCAGGTTTAGCCCTGGTTCTCCCGCACCTGTCCTGGCCGCCGGAGATGCCAGACTGGAAGCTTGTTCTGGGTGCCCCTAGGAGTTGGGGCTGTGTGCTCTAATATCTCTTGTGGGGCCACAGAAGTGAATAAGGCAGCGATGGCCATAGCTGGTCAGCTGAGTGGGTCTCACCGTTTGGGGTGGGATGTGAGGGGCTATGAGAGGAGCACACTTTGGGGGGCTGGGGAGCTTGGAGGGGGCGTGAACGCTGCTGCGGGCGAAGAGTGCTGCTCAGGAGCGGTCACTCAGTCCGGACAGCTGGAGGGAGGTGGGGACAGGCAGGGGACAAGGAGCAGCGCAACTGCTGCGGCCGCCCAGCAGGATGCAGGAGGCCTGGGGAGGGTAACGGGAGCGGAGACCCTGTGCTGGCTTGGGGGTGGGGACTCCCTATCTGCCTGGGGCCCCGCTGCGGACTTTCTCCTCTTCCTTCCAAACTCTCCGGCCCTCTTGTCATCAGAGGGCCATTTTGATGTCTCCTCAGATGCTATCTGGGCATTTCTCCTACAGTTTATCCAAATTTTGCATACCTTTATGATTCTGCAAACTTTCAAATAAATAAATAAGCAAAAGAGTCCAGTGTCTTATTTGTAAATAAGTACTCAGGACCATGCAGGACCCCCTTGAGGACAGACAGGAATATAAGTCCAAAAGCCTATAATGTCCTATAGCAAGGGTTGGAAGGATTTTCCTCTAAAGGGCCAGGAAATAAATAGTTTAGGTTCTCTGGGCCATATGGTCTCTCAGTGTCACAGGACTCTGGTGTCCTGTGATACAGAAAGTAAATCATTCCTGTCATTTAATTCATCTTCACTTGTAGGTACTAAAATTTGAAGTGCATGTAATTTTTTGAGCATAGGTCACAAAATAAATATATTCTTTTTATTTTTTCTGGCCATTTTAAAGTATTAAAATCATTCTTACCTGATGGAGCACCAGATTGTCTGCATGTTTCCAATTCTGCCCTGTTTAGTAGAATAATTAGTATATTTTTAAAAATAGTAAACAGATATATAAAAACCTTGTAAGTAAGTAGACCATGTTTTTGCTTGCTGCATATCAAACTGCCCTAAACTTACGGCTTAAAGCAATAAGCATTATGTCAAATCTTGTCATTCTGTGCACTGGCTGTGCCCTGCTGGGTGGCTCTTCTGTTTCATGAGGCGTTGGTTGGAGCTCTCTGGGGTCCATTGGGCCGGACTGCCCAACATGGCTATCAGACTCACCCCACCTGTTAGATGTTGACAGCTTTTTGCTGGGGCCGCTGACCACCATGCCTGCAAGTGGCTTTGCTACATATTTGGGGGCTCAGTGACTAGCTTTTGAGATCCCCAAGAGTGAGGCTCCAAGAAGGAAAAAGCATGCTTCCTGTCCCCTTCAAAGTCAGGACTGGAACAAGTATCACACCCTTCCTTTGTGTCCCGTTGGCTAAACAGTCCCAGGGACCATCCAGACTCAAGAGGAGGGAAACAGACACAGAGAGAGAACTTGTGGCTATTTTTAACCCATTGTGTTGCCTACTGGTGTCGACGTGGGTGGGTGAAGGGATGTGACTGCAGGTGATCGCTGGACACCTGGATGCCCATGGATGGCAGGCCCGAGCCCCTTAGCCAAGCAGTGGGGAGATGCTCCCAGATAGTATTGCTAACTTCCACCCAGCCCCTCAAAGGTCTGATGAAAGTCTGCTGCCATTGTATCCTCTCAAATCCTGCAATATTGCCCCAGCTTTACAGGTGAGGAAGCAGAGGCTTAGACAGCTCTATTCAGGCTGTGCTAAGTTGCATAATTTATGGGGCACCCCCATGATGAAACCAGGGCCTGGGCTTCAGAGAAAGATTAGACCCAGGGGATGGAATGGGTGGGATGGTATAGAGACTCACCCAAGGCCGCCCCCGGCCTGGAGAATGGCGTTGGGACAAGGGTTTAGGTCCTGACTTACAAGACCCCACCCAAGAGTGTGCTCACTTTGTACTGTGACCTGGAGTTGGGAGCCTGAATCCTGCCTTTTCATCTAAGCTTGCAAGCTGGCTCAATCATGTTCTCTGAGCACCAGGCCTTCCTCACAGAGGAAAAGACAACTTCCTTTCAGAGCTATGGCAAAGGTAGAACCAGAGAAAAAGAACTGCCGCTATCATTTTGGAGGGTTTGGAGCTTTGGAGTTAGGCAGATGGGAACTACTGATCTGGCATTCCAGGGCCCTCGGGCTTCTTGCCTGCAAAATGGGTCCACGTGCCTGAGGATTAAATGAGGTAAAGTGTGCACTAGGCACAGACCATTATCTTCCATGAACTGGTAGAGGACAACAGGTTTGTCCTATTGCTAGGTCTCGGTCAGCAGCCGGTATCTGACAGTAATATACACCATATGTTGAATGAATGAATGAATGAAACCATCCTTGAATTCCCAAAGTCACTAAAAGAACATTAAGGAAGAGAGTGTGGGCACTAAGGAAGATAGCATGGGATGAGAAAGTCCCCTGGGGACCCTTTTCTGTCTCTTAGAAGATTAAGGTCTCAAGGGATCTGGGACTATCCTTACTGGACTGCTGGAGTCCATGGGGACAGGAGAGAGATTCAGCTGAGTTCTGGGAAATGTGGAGGAAATGCCCCAGAAGGTAGCATTTACCAATTCTCATGCTGTAAACACTGTCACCCTGGCTGACTTTGAGATGTCATTGTGACATCATCTGGCCTGTCACTTACTAAAGACAATTGGCTCTTGGAGTAGGTCCCAGGGTGGTGGGGGGTGTCTTTGCTCCCAGCTTCTCACCCCACAAAGCGGAGTCGGTGCCCACGGAGGTCTGGTGGGTGTGCAGAGTGGGAGGGGTAGGTTAGTGATTGTGAGGGACAGAGGAAACAGAGGTCCACCTCTTCCAAAATGGAATCAAGGCATAAAGATGATACTGGAAATGGGGCAGTTAGATCAGGATTTGGGGGCTGGTGACAGTTAATGTTTGGAAGCACAGGTCAAGGCCAAGGGTGAGGCTAAGAGCCCAAGTGAGTGCCACTAGGTCCTTTCCTTCCTCCGATCCCTCTGGCTGGTTCTTCTCCCTCCCCGTGGCCCCAATCATGCACATGGCCTTCTGTGCTAGACTGACCCTGTGGGGAAGCAGGTGGGTCTGGGAGAAGGAGCAAAGGGATAACAGCTGGGGCAGAGGAGGCACAGGGACACCACTCCATCTTCAAAGTTTTGCAGGGACATGTCAGGACAGCAGGAGCACACAGCATCCAGAGGACAGCACCAGGGCCTACAGGGACCCTCGGTCCAAGAAAGCGAATTTCATAGTCAGAGCTGAGCAGTGACCAACTCCTGCGTGGACAGGCAGTGAGCATCTTGTCAGGTTACGTGTGCGCAGAGGATGCTGGGCAGCCGTTTCTTGCAGGCTGTCTGGGCTCTTGACTCCAGGCCCTGCCAGTCCAGGTCACTGACAAGGCAGGCAGGTAGAGGTCAGGAATGTGGCTCTGTGCCCAAGGCCCAATTTAGCAGCTTCCTAATCATATAGGAAGGGACAAATTTATTAATCCGTTTATGCCTGCAGTACTTGCCCATCTCTTAACTGGACCCATAGCAGAACTGTCCTTGGTGCCCTGGGGCTCCATGCTGGGTGAGAGGCGTGGGTACACCGTGAGGGTGAGAGGTAGCAGCATTGAGGTCCAACTTCAATGCCGAGCTCAGCCCCCCATCAGCTCCTGTCTGTGCCTCTCGCTGGGTCTGATTTCCTTTTCCTAGGGGGCACTCTGGGCAGCAGGGCTTGCTTCTGACTCCTCCCTGTCCCCGACTCTTTAAGGCCTGGCTGGCAGTGGCCTTCAGTGGGGATATTAACTAAAGTAAATGGATGAGAGGGAGAATAGATGGATGGGTAACTGGATGAGTGACTGAAAAGATGGAAGGAAGGATGGATGGATGGATGGATGGATGGATGGATGGATGGATGGGTAAATAAGTAGATGGATGGGTGAGTGGACGGATGGATGAGTGGACGGATGGAGCGATGAATCCATGCATGAGTAGAGAGCAGATGAATGGATATAGAGATGGGTAATTAAGTGGGTGAGCAGATGGGTGAGTAGATGGACATGGATGGACAGACAGTGGGTAGATCAGTGAGTGGATGAGAGGATAGATGCATGGATGTGTGGATGGAAGAATGCATGGATAAATGATGGATGGATGGGTGGATGGAGGGATGGGTGGGTTGCTCCAAGTCACATAGGGAGGAAGTGACTGAGGCATGAGTACAGATTAGTCTCTTGACTCCTTGCTCCCAATGCCTTGTGTGATAAATCTTTTCCCTTCTCTCTTCATTTATGCAGGCTGTCTTTGTCACTAGGTGTCATTCATTCAAGCAGAAGCTTATGGAAGCTGCTTCTGAGCCACCCAGTGCTGGGGACCTGGAGGTGACGCAGACTTCTCTCTCACTTCCAGGAGTTTCTAGAGGAGTTGACCTGTGAGCTGCTGCTCAGGCGGGTGGAATCTGAACCAGGGAGAGGTGGGGCTGGACCCAAGAGGAGGCCCAGGGGTCAACCAAGTAGAGAAAGAGACAGCGGCTGATGCTAGGCCAGGGCTGTGTAGGACCTTGGGTCACACAGCTCAGCTCCTGTCCAGGACAAGCCAGGCACCCAGGATACTGAAGCGGGGGTGTGGGGTGTAGAGGATGGGGTGAAGCCAGGGAGGCCCCAAAGTCCGCCAGCCTTTGGGTACAGATAGCCAAACTGAGATAGCACCGAGGCTGGGTAGAAATGCAGAGCAGGGTGTTCCCAGTCAGACGGAAAGGGTGTCAGCTCCCGCTCGGGACCAGCATAGGCTCAGGGCCGCCCACAGCCCTGGGACCTCACCAGGTCTGTGGCCCCCGTGCTGCCTCGCTTGGGCAGTGGAAATGAAAAGCCAGCCAGGGCAGGGCCCACCCACGACTGCCCGCCCTAGAGCACTGCCCTGGCCGCCCCAGGAGACCTCGGAGCTCAGGGTGCAGGCGCGGTGGGGCCTCCCAGGTGCACCCAGTGCTCATTAGACTGAGGTACTCGAGGCTTTCTGAGAATCCCCAGAGAAGAAAGAAATCAAAGGCTGGGATTGGAAAACAAGGATGAGGAGATATAAAACAAGATTCCTATCTAAATAATTTCCTCTAATTGCTAGTAAGAGACATTAATTTTCCTTTTGAAGCTCCCGCGGCCCCGGGGCCTTGGGACCTGCCAAGATAGCAGCTCGTCTAGCCGGCTTAGCTCAGGCCGCCCGCGGGGCTGGTGCGAGGCCAGGCAGGCGGGGGCAGCTGGGGCTCAGCTCCAGGGTTGGGGTGCCAGGTGGGGAGGGAGGCCTTGGGCTGGTGCCCTGACGATGACAGGCAAGAGGCCTGAACTGACTTGGGCAAAGCTCCCGGCATCGCTCTCTCCTGCAGGATGGATGTGGGGCGCTTGGACCGTCCACGCTGCCTGTCCCCTGTGCTTCCTCCTGGTGGAAACACGGCACCCCTGAGTGGGGGCCTGAGGCTGCCTCCGCCTCTCTCTGACCCTCTGTCTCTCTCTGGGATTGAACGCAGGATCTTCACACTGAGCTACATCTCCAGCCCTTTTTATTTTTTATTTTGAGACAGGATCTCACCAAGTCCCTGTGTTGCCCAGGCTGAGTTTGAACTTTCAATCTTCCTGCTCCAGCCTCCTGGAGTGCTGGGATTTGGGCCCCTTCCGTGCCCATCACCCTGACCTCTGTTGCCTGTGACCACAGGCCCCAGGGCAACAGAACCAGGTGAGTGGAGCCGGTGGGTGGCCGCCTGTCCCTGGCTCCCCTGGGACACACAGGCCTTGTTGTGAAGGCCCTGGGGTTCGAAGTGACAGGGAAGCCAAGCAGAGATTCTGCCTGCTGGTCCAGGGCCATTTGTCACAGCCTGTCCTCAGATAGCTGCCAGAAATGTCAGCAGTGCATTCCAAACGGTCCTCGAGTGTCCCCAGCTCGCCCCTCCAGTCTCTTTTCTGATGTTTCTTGTCCTGCTTCCTACTCAGGGCCCAGCTAGGGGCTTATCTGGGCTTCCACAGCCCTGGACTCATGGAACTGGGCATACAGGCTGTCGCCTCCCTTGCTGGGAGAACCTTGGGTCTGGGTCACATCTGACCTTCTCTGTGTCCTGTGCCCAGCTGGTTCCTCTCCCGTGAGTGCACGGAGGACCCTGGATAGGGGAAGGTCACACACTGACACAGTAGTTTGGGGTTTCAGTCAGGGAGGGGATCCCTACTGTCTCTTCCTCCCAGAGGATTTTCATTTCCTTTTGATCCCCAGCAATTTGTTTTAAAAGTAGGACGCATGTGTTCCTGATTAATTTCTATAAAAATCACAGACATGTTGACTCTTTTAGGATCATTTTCTGTGGGAGCTCCTAGATTCTTTCAGGGTTGCCTTTGCCCAGGACGCTGACTTTGGGGAGAAAAGGGCCACCCTGCCACCAGTAAGACAAGAGCTGGTGCTGTCACAAAAGCTGGCTCTGGTGAGCAGGTGTCCTAGGGCATCCTTGCCACACCTGGGGTCAGCACAGAGAGCTGCCTGAGGGAGGCAGTGCATGCTGCATAGACGGACGCCTGACTTCGCTCGTGATACAGTCTGGGCTCTTTACCTGGCATCCGAGGCTTCCCCACTCAGCCCTCCTGGCCCTTTAAGCCTTCATTTCCTCCCCTGTACCCCTTAGTCCAGCCTCTTTGAGCTTCTAGTTGCTTCCATATGCACCAGTCTGTTCATCACTGCCTCTCAGTAGATATTGTCCCCTCTGCTGTGAAAGCTCTCCCCTCACTTTTGCTATCTGATGAACTTCTACTCATCCTTCAAGACCCAGTGTCTCCTCATGTGTTTCACGTATGATGGCTTCTCCAGATCCCAGCATTCAAAAAGGTGAGTCCCTGTTTGACCATGAGGCCTGGACACAATGCCCACGGCTTCCTGCCAGGGTCTCTGACCAGGATACATAGATAAAAGGCTGGCATGTCACGGTAAGAAACAACAAAAGGGCCAAGATCAGCCTTCCCCAAATGAAAGCCATGCATGGGGGTTTATTTTTGGTATTTTATGGGTGCCTTTGAGGATGGGAGATGGAAAAGAGAATCCACCAGGAATAAACCACAGATTGTACACTTGAGGTGGGAGGAGGGAGAGGCAAGGAGCAATCCCATTGGTCCAGGGCTGACCTGCAGTGGCAAGAATGGTGAGTCATGGATAATGTTCTAGGTTCCAGCAGAGGGTCCTTGTGACTCCCACTCCTAACCCTGACCACACGAGGTGGATAGGATGAATCCAATCCCCATTGCACAGATGGGCAAGCTGAGGGCTGGCTTAGGGCAGCCCACTAAATTAGCAGCCAGAACACCTAGTGTCTGTATGCGCATTTGTCTCCAGCCATGGGAAGGGCTGCCCTGGGGATCTTGAACCTCCATCCTAGATGGCAGAAGGTGCTCTGTTTCTTCTCTCCAGCCAAGCCAGGCCCTGGTCTCCCAACTTTCTGCCTTCCTGCAATGCCCCACCTTACCGCTTCACACTTGAAGCAGACAGAGCATGCGTGGGGAGCCCAGCCGGGAAGACGCACAGCCTCTCCGTGCGTGGAGGCTGCTCAGTGGGTAGGCCAACCCCAGTGAAACCTTTGCCTCCTGCTGCTCTCAGGCCATCCAGGATGCTGGCAGGCTGCCTGCTCCCTATACCCACAAGAACAAGGGCAATCCTGGAGGGCTTCCTGTCAGCAGGATGTAGATATGGGCAGGAGAAGGCTCCTGAGTGATGACAGCCTTGAAGCCAGCAGAGAGCCAGGAGGAGCCAGGGACTGGGAGAAGTCCAGGTATAGTTGGGGGCCAGCCCCAGGGAAAGGTGGGATGTGAAGGGGAAAGTGCTTGCCCCTGAGGAAGAGGCCTGAGATGAGCACTTCTGCCTAAGCACCTCTGGAGCCAGGTAAGGTGTTGCACAGCTGCAATCCCATCACTCTGAATCTCTATTTCCCAGAATCCTTTTAAATTAATCTGGGACCATGTGACTAGTTCTGACCAATAGGATTCAAGCAGAGGTAACCCATGTCACATCTGGGCTGAAGCAGTTTTGAGCCAATGTCTTCTCTCCATCTCTCTCTTTTCCTTTCCAGTGATCTAGACAGATGCATACACCAGATGCTAAAGATGTAAGGATGAAGGGAGGCTGCCATATTGGACTCATGGGGCAAAGCTAAGTCATAAAACATAAAACTGGGTAAAGCAGCTGAGGTTTGGGCTTTCTCTAGTGCTTACTTCCTGAATATTATTACCTAAGTAACCCCTTCCCCCTAAAACAGCATTATTTCCAGCCTGCAGCTGGGCACCCTGAGGCTCAGGGAGGGGACTTGGCTGGTGTCTCTTATTCAGAGGACCACTCAGTCCACTGGGTCCAACCCTGAACCAGGAGAGGATTTCACTGCTCTGTGCCCTGGTGGCTGCTTGCAAATCATCCAAAGAAGTACAGCCAAGGAACAGGGAAAGCCAACTGCAGCTACAGCCTGCTTTTAAGTTTCAAGTGGTTAGGCCAGGCCTGATGGCAGACACCTCTAATCCTAGCACTCTGGGAGGCTGAGACAGGAGAGTTGAAATTGTGAGTTCAATCTGGGCAACTTTGCCATTTACTGAGATCCTGTCTCAAAATAAAAGTATGTAAAAAGGGGTGGGGATATATATAGTTCAGTGCAAAGGTCCTGGCTTTGATTCCCAAGACTGAAAAGAAATGTTCCAAGTTGTTAAAACCCAACCAGGCTCGTGTAAACCATGGTAAGGGGAACCAGGCACAGCTGCTGCTCGGAAAGGCACAAGGGAGACCTAAAATCCTGCAGCCCCCAGGCCCCCCAGGATGGCAGCAGGATGTGGGGTCGGCTGGGGTGGAGGTGGCTGGGATGCAGGGCAGCGTGGGTGGCTGGCTGTCGGATCTCCACCTGCAGGCAATGGATGGCAGGTAGGGACCATCCGGACAGCAGGGAAAAAGGCAGAGATTGGGCCTGATTTACAGGCACCAGGGAAGAAAATGCAGTGGAGATTTATGGGGGCTCAAGTGACTTGTTGGAGCCGAGTTTATTACCTATCACACGCATGTGGATGTGTATTTACGGCCTTCCGCATGATCCTGTCTCACTGAAAATTATGTGCAAGAAACATCAACAGCAATTAATCTGCATTGAGAGCACTGATCCTGAGTGGAGTTCAAGGCCTCTTCTAGTCTCCAGGGAGGCCAGTCACTGGTTCCTTTGTGTGGCTCAGGTTTGGGAAGCAGGCACTGGCCAAGCAATGAGATGTGCTGGGCTGCACTGCAGCTGTGTATAGAGATGACCACAACTGCTGAGCTGGGTGCTGAGCTAAGTACTGGAACTCATAGTGCTTGGTGCTAAAGAGGCAGGATGAGAATTTAGCTCTGTCGCCGAGTGCTGTGTGACCCTTGGCGGGTTATTAAACCTCTCTCGGAGCCATAGATTCCTCATCAAGAAATTAGAAGTAGAAGTAACAGAAATAGCCGCCTGGGAGAGTAATTCTGAGGCCTACAAGATACTACATGCGTAGTGCTTAGCACAATGCCTGGCATTTAGTAAGTTCCCGCAAATGGTTATTTTTCCATAATTATCAGCCGAGCGTCATATGTAATGTTTGGCACACCCTGACCTCCCACAAAACCAGACAAGACAAATTTCTGGCTGGAACCTGATTCAGTAAAAGATGCACCCTTTGCCTGCTCTGCATATCCTGGATACCTGGGAAGTGGGTCTCAGCTAGTCTGCTGCCCACCTCACAGGAGCAATTATCCTAGAAGTTCATGGAGAGGTGGCAGAACAGCTCATGAGTGGCTCCATCTGCTCAGGTCTCGGGCCCGTAGGTACGTTACGCCTGAACTTAGCATACCTGCGAGCAGGAGCTGACACCATCACACACTCAACACGACCATCTCCTCTATATGTGTCAAGCATAGCAGTCACCGGGGGCACCGGAAGTCCTCTCCCTCGACTAAAGGGAGTCCTGATTTTGGTGCCACCCAAAGTGGAACATTAGACCTGGTTCAAGGTATCTCAGGAAGTTTTGGAAACTTGAGAGAGTTCACGAGAAACAAACAGGAGGAACAGGGAGTATGGTGAAGGTCAGGAGGAGAAGCTAGGATCAAGGTATATTGTCATGGTCACTGCTCAGCAAAGAGGGTTCCATGATTGTGCAGGGGCCCCTGAGAGGGATGCAGGCATCTTCCAGGATTGCTGTCCTGCAGGAAGGAGCCTGGAGCACTGTCCACCAGCATCTGTGCCCCTGAGTGCTGGGTTCCCCTGGAGAGCATCTGCTCACCCCAGTGATGGACAGAACTTGCTCAGAGACACAACTGACCCCATCATTGGGAAGGTCCCTGAGTCAGCAAGGGGATGATTGCTGTCACGTGCTTGATGCGGGGCACACAGCAAGCCCAGCACAGCTGCAGCTGGAGAGAAGCTGCGAGGGAGCGGGTGCCAGAGAGTGCTAGGGGCTTCACCTGCACCACCCATCTGCTCTGTGGCCCCTTCAGTCATGGGCACTGAGCCTTGGAGGGAGCCCCCCCCACCCGATCCGGGGGACAACGCCTCTGCCCACCCCACGTGTTGGGCCATGGCACCCATTGCTGTAGCCACACACCCGGCTATTCTTGCTCCCCCAACCTCACACTCCGCTTCACCTCACCCCACCTAAGCTAATCTGACTAATGCCCCTAACCCTACCCATAAAAGACCCTGCTCAATAAACTAGACTTAGAGTTTCCTTTGGAGTTACTATAGGAGGGCCTGGCCAGAGTCCCCCAAATTCAGGCTGCTTCGTTCTTTAGTCATCACCATTTACTTAACACAAACCACAGCAACCACACCGTCTGGGGACCAACTCTTTAACATGGAGACCCACAGAAAACACTCAAGTCATACGCAAAGCATAGCAAAGTGTCTGGACCTCTGTTCTTAGAACTTTTGTTACGGCACCCCAGGCATGCCTGACTCGGGACAGGGACTTTGGGTGTTCTTCACAGATGTGTAGAACCCTTTGTTCCAGCTGCCTCCTCCCCATGATTCCTTCTGCACCCCCAAACCCTGAAGCTCCTCCACTACTGGCATTTTCACTATACTGCCAGAGTTTTAGTCTTCCTGTGCTATGGGGCGCGTCCCACGCCCAGGTCCACCTCAGGGCAGAGTGACAAAGGGAAAGAGATTCAGAGCTTCCTGCCCCTGAAGCCATAGGAGTCTCTTTCCCAGTTTCTCTGGTCAGAGAAAAAAATTTTTTCTCCCAGAGATTCAAGTAACTGTGGGATTCTGTTGCTAATATGAGACTGTAGATTCTTGGCAAAGGTTTGCCTCAGAAAATTTAAAAGGAAAACTTCAAAAAATTTAAAAATTCTATCCCACAGGATACCTTCATTCTGTTTTGTTTTGATTGATTTTTTTTTAAAAAAATTTATTTTACAAAGAATAAAACAAAAAAGGACAGAACAACACAGATCAGAACAGAACAATACAAGAAACACTGCACTTCACAACAAGACAATTGGATATCAAGAGTAGCTACCATAATGTCTCTTTCTTTGAAATAGTTGAGCATAGCTTCACAAACAATAATATCAAGCATAACAAAATAGAATAAAAGCATTCAACAAAATGAAACTATGACAAGGCACTCTGAACCAAATAACAGAAAATGAACAATGGCTACTATAATATCTCATTTTCCATAAAAATTTTGTTTATATTATTACACATGTTAAAATCCAGTAAGACACAACATGATAGAACCAATGGTAATAGAACAAAAGCATGGTGGGACTTCAAAGCCAGATGATATTAAATCAGCAATGGCTGCCATAATGTCTTGTTTTCTTCAGAGTAACTGTTCATACCATCACACATAATAAGGTCAAATAAAACAGAATAAAACCATTCCGACCAGTGAATGAAAACATTACAAGTCTTCAAAGCAATATAGTGGGGATCCATGGTTACCATAGAATCTTATGTACTCTTACCTTCTCTTACGCTAGGGAGACTGTGATATTTATACCTGTGAGTTTGATTTATTTTGCTTATGAGTATTGTCTCAAGTTGCATCCATTTATTTATAAACATCTCAATGCAACCATTCTTTATAGCTGAGTAGTACTCCATTTATAAAAGTACCACAATTTTTTTTTATCCATTCCTCTGTTGGCGGGCACTTAGTGTGTTTCCAAGATCTGGCTATTACAAATTGTGCTGCTATAAACATGGGTGTGCATATATCACTGTGGTAAGATGTTTTCAGATCTTCTGGGAATATGCCTAGGAGTAGAATAGCTGGGTCAAATGGGACCTCCAACCCCAGCTTTTGAGGAATCTCCAGATTGACCTCCACAGTGGCTGCACCAGTCTACACTCCCACCAACAGTGCAGAACAGTTCCTTTTTCCCCACAGCCTCTCCAGCATTTGTTGTTGGTAGTTTTGTTGATCCTGGCCATTCTTTCCGGAGTGTGATGGAATCTCAGTGTGGTTTTAATTTGCATTTCTCTAATGACCAATGATGATGAACATTTTTTCATGCATTTATTTGCCATTTGTATTTCTTCATCTGAGAACTGTGTGTTCATCTCAGATGTCCATTTTTGGATTGGGTCTTTGAATTTCGGGGGTCTAATTTTTTTTTAATTCTTTATAAGTTCTAGACAGAAGTTCTTTGTCTGAGGGACAGTTCACTAAGATTTTTTACCAGTTTGTGGGTTTTCTTTTCACCCTGCTGGAGATTTCTTTTGGCGTACAGAAACTCTTTAATAAGACGTGATCCCAGTTATTGATTCTGGGAAGTATTTCCCGTGCAGTTTGGTTCTTGTTCATAAATTCTCTACCTACCCCTATGTCTTCGAGATTTTTACCTACTTTGTCTTCCAACAGATTTAGTGTTTCTGTTTTAATATTTAGATCTTTTATCCATTTAAATTTTAGTTTAGTACATGGTGATAGGCATGGGTCTAGTTTTAGTTTTTGGCATATGGATAGCCAGTTTTTCCAGCACCATTTATTAAAGAGACTATCTTTCTTCCATTGAACACATTTGACCCCTTTATCAAAGATAAGGTGGTTGAGAGTGTTTGTAGTTGTATCTACTAGTCTGTTCCATTGATCTTCAGGTCTGTTTTTATTCTAGTACCATGTTGATTTTATTAGAATAGCTTTGTAGTATGACTTCAAGTCAGGGATTGTGATGCCTCCTGCCTTGGCTTTGCTGCTTAGAATTGCCTTTGCTATTCTAGGTCTCTTCTGGTTCCAGATGAATTTTAGGAGTGATTTCTCTAGATCTATGAGGTATGTTAGTGGTATTTTCGTTGGGATTGCATTGAATCTGTATAACAATTTTGGGAGAATGGCCATTTTCACAATATTTATTCTTCCTATCCATGAACAAGGGATGTCTTCCCATTTTCTGAGGTCCTCTTCGATTTCTTTTTTTCAGGGTATTATAATTTTCCTTGTATAGCTCTTTTACTTCTTTCGTTAGATTAATTCCTAAGTATTTCATTTTTTTTGGATGCTAGTGTGAAGGGTGTGGCTTCTTTTATTTCTCTCTCAGTGATTTTGTTGTTGTTACCTTCATTCTTTTCTCTGGCTAGGACAGGATTTTTTTCATCTTCTTTCATGTATAGGTTATTATCTAGTTGCTTTTATTGGAAGAAGATTGGACCATGGAGGCTCTAGCTAAATGTGGTGTTAGGATCTGGGGCCTGGTGGGAAGAGGCAGGTCCCTCAGGTGTAACCTGGAAGGGTTTCTTTCTTCTCCTCTCTGCTTCCTGGTCGCCTTGACGGTAGCAGGTTTTCCTCTGCTGTGCTTCTTTGCTGTGCTATTTCTGCCTCGGTGCTAGCCAGCCAGGGACTGCAATCATGAGCCAAAATAAATCTCTCCTTGTTTGGGTTGTGGGCGTTGGATATTGTGTCTCAGTGACAGGAAAGTGACAGAACAACTTCACAGTTCCAGCACACAGCCTGTACTGGAGTCTATCCTGGGAGATACGGAGTGAAAAACCAAATCGAGGAACTCACATCTATGCCAGTCATTCTTTGAGTTTTGATTTCCTTCCCCAGTCTCCCTCCTACGATTTACTTATCAGAGTCCTGAGGTAGTTTTTTTATGTATTTTTTCAAGACTTTTGGTTGTGAGCCCAGGGAGAGAGAAGGTGTGTCCTTACACTATCCCGCCCGGGTCCGGAAGTCCCACAACTGAGGTCTATATACTGATGTAGTCGATGTCCTTGATAAGCTCACTCACTGATTATAACAAGCCAAATAACTTCTGAATTATGCCAGTTCACTTCTTCCTTTGTGATCTTGCTGTGCTGTGGCGGACAATTTTTTTTTGGACGAACATTTTTTTGGTAGAGGGTAGAGAGTACACATCTTAGGCTTTGCAGGGTGTATGGTTCTGTTGCAACTACTCAACTTTTCAGTTGTGTGAAGCAGCTTAGGCAATGTGCAATGAACAGTCGTGATTGTATTCCTATGAAGATTTGTGCACAAAAATTCTTCCAGAGTAAGGACCTTCAAAACCTACCCTTCTATAAAAATAATGAGAACAATGGCAAAAATAGTCAAAACCAATTTTTTCATAACTCAGAAACTTGTAATATTGAAGATATTACTATTTATTATTACTAATTTTAGTCTTACTTTTGATACTGGGGACTGAATGCACAGGTTTCACAGTGAACTACATTCCCAGCCCTTTGTTTCAGTGCACTGGGATTACAGGCTTCCCCCCCACACCCCACTTTATCTTTCTGTTTTTATATACAGATTTTATACAGATCTTTATGAAGATCTATGCATTGCCAATGTCTTCTAAGCCATACAGCTGTCAAACACAGCATAGAACATAAAATTTACAGAATTCATCCAAGAAAGTCACTAACAAAACAAACAAATAATGACAATAAACAGCAACAACAACAAACTCTGGATTTGGAGAAATCTGATTTCCAATTTTCAGTGTCTGGTTTTCAACAAAAAATTGTAGGATATGAAGAAAAAACTGGAAAGTATAGGTCACTCATAGGAAAAATTCTGTGGAATTACTAGACAAAGGTCACAAATCTATGTAAAGAAGTAAAAGAGTCTAATGAATTAACAATGCATCTAATGAATTAACATTACAATACTATTAACAAATTGAAACTAACATATACCTATAGACCATTCCAATCAACCTAGAACATATATTCTTCCAAAGTACACAGGGAATATTTTGCAGTATGAGTCATATGTTAGGCTATAAAATAAAATTTTAAATATATAAGGAGTGAAATCATATAGAGGAGGTACCCAGATCTCAAGAATGCAGCAAACAATCAATGACAGAAAGAAACTTGGAAAATTCACAAATACATGGAAATTAAGTCATTACACTCCTGACTAACTGATGGGTCAAAAAGAACACATAAAAAATTAGAAAATATTTGAAGATAAATAAAAATGAAGACATAACACAGCAAAAGTTTTAGAGTGCAGCCAAAGCAATGCTCAGAGGGGAATTTATAGCCACAATAGGCTATATTTAAAAAGAATAAAGATCTAAATCAATAATCTAAAATTCTACCTTGAGTAATAAAAAAAAAAGCTCAAAACAAACTGGAGGATTCCTGAACTCTGCATCACGTTGGAACTTTGGGCGCTGGGAAAACAGGTGGCCTACTGGCCGCCCTGCTAAGCAGCTGGGGCCCTGCCGGTGCACGGGCTAAGAATCAGACACTGATCCATACCCCCCACCCCATTAGCAAGTAGGCACCGGCGGTCTGAGTATTTTTTGGAGGATGAATGTATACAGCATGGCAGGTAAGGGGGATTTCCTTCTACCATCTCTTTGAAGGCAAATATTTTTATCACTGTTTTGCTCAGTTTTGATTAATGTTACTGCTTTGTTCAATGTTCTGTTTTTGAAAGTTCGATATTTCCTTCCATTTTCCTCTGCCTGACTGGGGGAACAGCTCGTGTGAACAAAATGGGCTGTACTATTGAGCCCATTGCTTGTGTCCTGGTGACCTGCTCTGTGGTCGTTTTATTGCAGTGCGGTCACATGGGTTTGTTCTGTCTTGTTCTGCTGTATTTTACTACCTTCAAAAAAAAAAAGTAGATAAAAAAGTAACAAAATACCTCCAAAAATCTCCCAACTCCACCAAAGCTGATCCATGGATCATGGATGAGGAGAAACTCAAAAACAAGGCAACAGAATTATATAAGGTGATTAAAAGTATATAACAACAACAAAGCCAGTCAGTAAGGTACTGAGCAACCTGAAACAGGATACAACTAAGCAGGTAATGGACTTACAAAGTAAAAAGAAGAAAAGAAAGTGCTCTAGAAGATATGGCTGCACTTATGTTTAAGTGTGTAGGACTGATAACCATGTTGCTAAGTCGTTACTGAATCATTGAACTTCTTTGCAGTCTCACTGTTTGAATGTCCACTTTGTATGCTTTAATTTTGTAACTTTAACAACTAGGTCTAAGAAGACAGTATATAATTTATCAACTAGTGATTTCTTACTGCTTTTTTTTTCTGAAATTCTGTATTGTTTCTACCCCTTTTTCTGTTTTGCTTTTTTTTTTTTCTGTAAATAAAATTTTTAAAAAAACTGGAGGAAGGAAATGATAAAATTAAGCAGAGGTAGATGAAATAGAGAACAGGCCCCAACATTTAAACAATTAGCTGAAATCCTTGACACACAAACAAAAAAACCTTTGGAAAGCTAGGAGAATCATTTGAATCCTGTTTTCCTAATAGCAAAACAGGAAAAAAAATCATTAAAAGAGAATATTACAGGCAAATATTCCTTAAGAATGTAGACAAGAATCCTCAACAAAATGCTGGAAAATCAAATTTAAGAGCATAAAAAGGAATTCTGAATCACCATCATGTGACGTTTATCAAGAACCAATGCCAGATTGGTTTAACTTTTGGAAATTAATCAAGGTAGTGTATGGTGGGAGTAGAATAAGGGCAACAAACCAGGTCTGGTGGCAAACTCCTATAATCCTAGCACTCTGGGAGGCTGAGGCAGGCAGACAGGAAGTTCAAGCCCAGCCTGAGAAAATTAATAAGACCTTGTCCTAAAAGAAAAAAAACAGATGAGATGGAGATGTGGCCTAGTGCAAAGTCCCTGGATTCAGTCCCCAGTACGACTACAAAATAAAATGAGAGAGACACACACGACACACGGGCACGACTATCTCTAAAGATACAAACAAACAAACAATCATTTGACAAAACCCAACATCTTGTTATTAAAAATACTCAAAAGTGAGGATTATGAGGCAACTTGTTTAACCTGATAAAGAGCATGTTCAAATAAATAGTTAATAGAGAATAAGTGCTTTCTCCCTAAAATGAGGAGCACAGCTAGGATCTCCTCACTCATGGCTTCCGAGTAGTGTGGTGCTAGCAATTCTAGCCAGAGTGATTAAGCAAGAAAAACAAATAAAGCCATCCTGATTGAAAGAAAAAGATAAAACTGCATCTATCTCAGATGACAAGATCTTGTGTATAAAAAATCCTAGTTGGTACACAACACACACACACACACACAATATTAAAGCTAATAAATTCATCAATGTTTTGGAATATAAAATTAGTATAATAAAAAAAATCTACTCTACTTCTATCCACTAGCAATGAATTATCTGAAAATGAAATTCTAAAAAATCAATTTACAATGACATCAAGAAGAAACTATTTAGGAGTAAGTTTAAGAAAAAAAAATAGCACAAAATCTTTACAGTGAAAACTACAAAACACTACTGAAAGTAGTTAAATAAATAAAATAGATAAATGGAACCAATGGCTCAGACCTATAATCCTAGCACCCTGGAAGGCTGAGGCAGGAGGACTGCAACTCAAGTCAAGCCTAGGCAACATGGCAACTTAGTGAGAATCTATCTCAAAATACATAAGTAAGAAAAATAAATAAGGCCTGGGAATGTAGATCAGTGCTAAGGTCCTGAGTTCAATTCCTAGTTTCTATCACACACACAAAAAACATACCTAAGTGGAAAAATCCATGTTCATTGATCAAAATAGTTACCACTGCTAAGACAGCAGTGCTTTCCAAATGGATCACTCCCTATCAACATCCCCATTCACATTTTCTGGTGGAAATTGACACGCTAATTACAAGGTTTTTATGGAAATCCAAGGGGTCCAGGCAAACTACCCAACCATAGAAAAGAAAAATACAGTTGGAGGACTCAAGTGTCCCAATTTCAAAACCTCCCACTAAAGACAGTATGATACTGGCATAAAAGCAGACACGTAGATCAATAGAATAAAATCAAGAGTCCAGGTCTTGAAAGGTGCCAAGACCATTCAGTGGAGAATGAATATTTTTTCAACAGTGCTGGGACAGTTGGATAGCCATGTGCAAAAGGACAAAGCTGGACCCAGTTTAGTTTCCTAGGGCTGCAACTAATTTACTGAGTGGCTTAAAAGAGATGTATTGTCACACACTTCAGGAGGCTAGAAGTCCAAAATCAAGTGTCAGAGCCGTGCTGTCTCTGAAGGCTCTTTGGGAGATCTGTCCTTGTCTCTTCCTAGCTTCTGCTGGTCACTGTCCAGTTTTGGTTCCTATATGCACAATTCCCTGCCTCCATGTCCTATGACATCCTCCTTGTCCCCGTGTCTTTACAGTGTTCAGACAAGGACACTACCACTGAACATAGGCCCCGCTCTAATCTAGTATGACTCTGAGTAATCTTGATTACATCTGTAAAGAACTTGTTTCTAAAATAGCAATCCTGGGTACTGGGGTTTAGGATCTACAGACACAACTGGGAGGGACACGATTAAACAGGCTCCTACCTCCCCTTATACAACATTTTAAAATCTCAAAATAGATTACAGACCTAAATGTAAAAAGCTAAATCCATAAAACCCAGAGAAGAGAACATGGGTGTAAATCTTTGTGAGCTTGGATCAGGCCATTATTTCTTTGGTGTGGCACTTAACATGCAAGCAACAAAATATAATTAGATAAGTTGGAGTTCCTCGAACGAAAGAATTTCTGTGCACGGAAGAGTATTATCAGCATGGAAACACAACCCACAGAATGAAAAAAAATATTTGAAAGTCATATACCTGAAAATGGGCCTTTTAATCTGGGATATTCTAAGAACTCTTACAATTCAACAATAAAAATATCAACATACCATTTAACAGTCCAATCCACTGGTTGCTTGCATATTTAGTGCTGTATGAAAGAAACATTCCCTGAGGGTCATGAGGATTTATAGCTATATGTTCTTGCAAGAATTTTATAATTTTAACCCTGACACTTAGGTCTACAATCTATTTGGAACTATTTTTTTATGTTAGGAGGTAGAGATCTTTCACAAGCAGAGATTTCTCCAAACATATATGATGGCCAGTAACAATGAAAATATATTCAGAATTGCTAGACATTAGGAAAATGCTGATCACAACAATGAAGAACTATTTCACATCCACTAGGATGTGTAACAGACAAGATGGTGACCACAGCTACTGTGAGGGTGTGGAGGTATCACAGTCCTCACACGCGGCTGGCGGGGTTGGATCACAGTCCTCACACGCTGCTGGAGGGGTTGTAAAGCAGTGTGGCTTCCAAGAATGGTTTAGCTAATTTCTAAACATTAAATAGTTGTTAGGGTTTAGATCTAAAATGCTCTCCCAAATCTCATGTGTGGGGAAGCTGACTGGATCTTGGGGTGCTGTACTCACCAGTGACGCATGACCTGTGAGTTCATAGCTGGAGGTGCCGTTAGGAGGTGGGCCCCGGTGGGTGGCGGTCCTTGGGGGTGTTTGCAGCCGGCCTCCCCCCTTCTCTCTGCTTCCCCCAGCATACCGTTTCTACCCTGCAGCCAGTCAGCCGTGGACCAAAACCGTGAGCCAGAATAAACCTTTTCTCCTTTAAGTTGTGAGTGTCAGGTGTTCTGTCCCAACTATGGGAAACTGACTAAGACAAAGTTTTTCAAAAAGTCCAGCAAAGTTGCCAGACAACTCTGCCAGCCCCCTCTTAGATATGAGAGAGACATGAAAACATGGTAGCACAAAAGCTTGCACAAAACTGTACATAGTAGCAGCATTACTGATAATAACTAAGAAGTAGAAAGAACTCAATGCCCACCAACTGGTAGATAGGTAAACACACTGTGGTAGACCCATGTAGTAAAATATTCAGCCATAAAATGACACAAGCTGCAAAATGGCAGAATCCTTAAACCGCTGTAAATGGAGAAACCAGATGCCAAAGCCACATACCACACAGCTGCATTTATATGAAGGATCTATGGCAGGTAAGTCCACCAGGGGCTGCCAGGGGTCGAGGGGTGTGATGGGTGGGGTAACCATGTGGACACAAGCTTTTGGAGGGAGTGATGAAAATGTTTAAAAATTAGCTAGAGAAGCGGATGGTGGGTCTCCGTGAGTTTGGGTGTTGAGTCTCCTAGGCAGTAGCCAAGTATGGTTTATTTTGGCAGGGAGGGTATTGGACAACACCTCTTTTAAATCTTTCATTTTTCCTTTATTTGAATTGTATCAATCGATTTTTCAGTGTTAAAGTAAGCTTACAGTGCTGCAGTATGATGTGTAGACCCTTTTCTATATCACAGGATTCAATTTGTTAATAATTTGTTTTGGATTTCTGCGTCTGTTTTCATAAGAGATGTCTGCCTATCTTTTTCTTGTCTCATACTGTTTTGGTCAAGTTTGGCTCTCAATTTTTTGCTGATCTTATGCAAGAAGTTAGAAAATATTCTCTTTTCTTCCATTCTCTGGGGATGTTTGTATAAAATGTCTATTGTTTAATCTGAGGTTGGAGCTTTCTATGTGTGAAGTTTTCCAAATATGAATTGAATTTCTTTCACACCTGTAAGGCCAGAGGAATTTGAAATTTTCTTATACATTTGGATAAATCACACTTTCAATAAGTTTCATCCAGATTTTTATATTGTTGACATAAAACTGTTCATAATACCACGCTACCTCTACATAAGCTCTCTAGGGTCTGTAGTAATATCTCCTGCCATGGGTAATTTGTATTTTTTTCCCTTCCCTTGATCGGACACACTAAAGCTTTATCAATTTTATGAATCTTTATTTTTGCAGGTACCAATTTGTTGTTTTAAGTTTTTTCTATACATTTGCTTTTTAATTTATTCTTCTGTTTCATCTTTATTTTTCCTTCAATTTTCCTTTAATTTGATGTTCTTTCTCTAGTTTTTTGAGATCGAAGCATAAATTATTTATCCATCTACTTATTTGTATATGTAGATATACTTTTGGTATTGGATGATGGAACTCAGGGCCTTCATTTTGAGCTACATGCCCAATTCTTTACTTTTATTTTTGTTTTGGGGGGATCTTGCTAAATTGTCCAGGTTAGATTTGGATGTGCCACCCTCCTGTCCCAGCCTCCCAGAGTGTTGGGATTATGGGTGTGCTCTGCCATGCCCAGCTGGGACTATTTGTTTTTAACCTTTCTTCTTTTGTAATACATTCATTTAGAGTTAGAAAATTCTATTAGCTGCATTGTACAATTTTTGTAGGTCATGCTTTTTAATTTATTAATCCAAAACGCTTCTTACTTTCTGTCATGATGTTTTCTTTGTTCTATTGGATTAACTGAAAAAGTGGATTATTTCCAGGTATTTGGATATTTTTATTATGAATAGTTTAATTTCAATGTGGTGAGAAGGCATACTCTGTGATTTTAATCATTTGAGATTTGCTGAGATTTCTTTATACATAGACACATAGTATCTTTTGGAAAATAGTCCACATGCACTTTAAAATACTATGTATTATGCCACTGATGGTGTGTGCATGTGTGTTAGTTGGATTTCCATTACTGTGACAAAATACCTGAAAGAATCAAGTTAAAGAAGAAAGGTTTTTCTTGACTCTTGGTCTTAGAGATTTCAATTCATAGTTGCTTGGCCCTGTTGCTTTTGAGCCTGTGTCAAGGCATAGCACATGGTAGAACAAAGCTGCTCACTTCATGGTAGCCAGGAAACACAGGTGGGGAGGGGCAGGGACTCAATATGCCCTTCAAGGCAATGTCCCCATGACATAACTTACTCCCATAGGCCCCAATGTGGCACAGATTGATGACCAACCCTTTAACACAGGGGACATTTATCCAAATCATAACAATGCATGTCCTAAAAACTGTCTGTTGAGTCAAATTGGATAACTGTATGCTTCAAATTTCTATATTATTACTGATTTTTTGTCTTCATCTTTTTTACTAGTGAAAGATATACATTCATCCTAAATTATAATGCCATATGTGTCTATTACCTTTTTCTTGATATGTTTTGAAGGCATGGTGCTCAGAAGTAGATTCTGAACCAAACTGTACATCACCATGAAATATTTTTGCCTCTCATACTACTTGTCTGAGTTACTTTTCTCTCATTGCTGAGACAAAATACCTGACACCCAAAATTAAGGAAGGAAAGGTTTATTTAGCTTACAGTTTAGGGACGTTTTTTCAGTCTGGCTCCAAGGCAGGGTGGCATGGCACAGGGGCAACAGTTCAAGGTGACAGAAGACAGCAAAATCAACAAGAGCAAAAGAGGGAGAAGCGACTCTTTCTCTCCCTTCTGTTGTGAGCGGGCTGCCACCCTCTAGGGCGGGCGTAGCACTCACACATCTTTCTGCCGGCCTCTGGCACAGGACAAGGATGTTCACAAAGGACAGAGCCCGCCCCTCCTGAGCTGCTGAAGCTTCTAAAGTCCTCAGGCTGACACAGAGTATCAACCATTACACTACTGCTTACTTCAAGGTCTATTTTGTCTCAGAATTTTGCTACTCAAGTTTCCTTTAGAGTAATGTTTGCCCGGTATATTTTTCCACTTCTCTGTGCCCATTTCTTTAAAATGGTACTTCTTATTAATAGCACAGGAAAAGACTGGCCAACCTGGTAAACGCTTACTCTGTGCAGGAAATAGCATTAAAAACTGAAGCTATTTTGAGATTCCAGGTGAGTTTGCTGTTTCTGCAGAGCTGAGCCTATTGACTTAGCGATGGTGTCACAGGTGTAGCTTAGCACGGGTTATGCGTGTTCGGCCTGTTCTCTTTTCCTCTCCTCCTCTCTTCTTTCTTCTTTCTCTTCACCTCTTTCTTCCTCCCTTCTTTCTCTTCCTTCCTTTCCCTTTCTTTCCTCCATTTTCATTTTCTGTCTATTATTCTCTGTCTTTCTCTAGCTTTTTTTCTCAATTCATTTCTCCCTTGTTCCTATTTCTGAGCATTCAATTTTCTTTTTTATGTTTTTTTTTGTTGTTTTAAATCAACAGATAATAATTGTACATACTTACAGTGTGATGTTTGATACATGGATATATTGTGACAGAATCAATTGGCAGCCTTTTCTGCTTTGCCTATTTTCTATTGCTGGCAGCTAAGATACAGTATTGGCATAATGGTATCCATTGATATATCATCGTATTGATAGTATTTTCTATCAGTATAGTTGATATACTGTTTTCCATTTAACATTTTATCACACACATATTTCTGTGCCACTAAATATTATTTGAAACATTATCTTTGTAGCTACAGAATGTTTCATCATATTTATTAGCCTGCTTTATGTAACCATGCCCTAGTGTTCGAGTAGATTGTAAATTTCTGTTAGATATTTATCATTGCTATGATGGTATTCATTCACATTTTGTAGCTCTAATTCTAGCCATCTCCATAGGATGTCAGGAATGAGAGTACTGGCTAAATGGTATGATTCTAAGATTAAAAAGTTTTGGGATAGCAAGTTAGTTATTTTCCTAGAAATTTTTTGCCAGTTTGTATCCTCACTGAGGTATTGGTAGGCAAGAGTGTTTTATCTCATCCTGCTCAACAAGATTTGTAACTATAATTTAAAACATACTCTGGTAGTCTCTCAGGAAAAATCTCTTTGGTGACATTTCTTTGATTACCAAGGGAGCTGAGTATAATAAAATGTGCTGATTGCAAATTTTTATTCCTTCTGAACATTTCTAGTTGACTTTTCCTATTTGAGCACTCATTTTATTGATTTGTAATTACTTTTTATATATTACAGGTTTAATTTCTTGTCATCTTTGTTGCAACAATTTTATCCTTGTCTATAATTTCCAATTAATTAAATTAAATGGCTTTTTAAAAAAACATTTAATTTTTATGTGTCAAGTTCTATCTTAATTTTCATAATGCTTTTTCTATTGCTTTTCATGTTTCAAATGTCTTTACTTACCCTAAGATCAAATGTTTGTTTTTTAAAGCGTTTTCCTTTTTTATATTTAATTCTTTAAATGCTGTGGAATGTATATTGGTGTTTGGTGTGAAGGAAAGAGCTAATTTTATTTCTTTCCCAACAGCTAACCAAATGTCCAGTGTCACTTATTGAATAATCTGTTCTTCCCTGCAGGCTCCGGATGTCACCTCAGTAAGCTGAGACCAGCGATTGCCGTGGCAATGGGACAGCATTCAGAGCCTTCGTGCTCACAGAGTGGAGGGCCGGGGTCTGGCAGAGTTCCATCTGGCCTCTCTGCTCGTCTCGTCTTCCCTTATTAAGATGCACCTCTGGGTGTCATCCTTAGGGGGAGAGAAATTCTCCCTTGATAGCCACGATGCAGGAGAAAAATGAAGACCAGAGACTTTCTGTGCCACTCTGAATGTGCCGGGCTATCATGGACCACGGGGGCAGGAGGACATTGAGTTGCTCCCTGATGTCCTGAGATCCTGCAGGCACATCATCAAACTCCTTGAATAGCTGGAGAATGGACGTGGGACCCGCACCTTTGAAGATGAGGCTGTAGTAGAAATGAAGCTCTAGTTTGCCCAGCAGACACAAGCAGGACCCCAGGTGTCCCTTCTGCTCCCCAGATTGTGGTTTCAACCACCAATGAGCTACCTAAACCCTTCCTTCCCATTCTCTGGAGCTTCTGGCCTCAGGTCCCTAAACCCCATTCCTTTTCCAGGATCTGTGTCCACACTCTGTAAGGGAGCAGGACCCTAACCTGCTCTTGTTACCCACAGGATCAAGAGTCTTGTTCTAGAGTGAGTATTTGCATCATTCAAATTCGTGTGATGAGTCCTGGTTGCCCAGCATGGTAGGAGATTTGGGAAGTAGTCTGGTTGAAGATGGAACCTTCTGGAATGGAATTCATGCCCTTAATAAGGACAGAGCTGAGAGAGATGATCTCTTTCTCCACCAATGAGGACACAGCAAGAAGGTGGCTGTCTGGGTGTGGGGTGCACACCTGTAATCCCAGCACTCTGGGAGGCTGGAGGGAAGAGGACTGATAGTTCAAGCCCAGCCTGGGCAACTTAGTGATGTAGCCAGATCCCATCTCAAAATAAAAAATAAAGGGCTGGGCATGTAGGTCAGTGCAAAGGCCCTGCACCCAATTCTCAGTAATGCAAAAAGAAGGGGGAGAAGGAATAGGGGGAGGAGGAGAAAGAGAAAGAAGAGGAGAAAGAGCAGGAGGAGATGAAGAGGAAGAGGGTCAGGTGCAAACCAGGAAGAGGGTCCTTGCTAGGAGCCAGGTCCTTTGGTACCTTGACCTTGAACTTCACGGCTTCTACAACTCTGAGACAGGTCGTGTAGTGCCCTAAGGCAGCCAGGACGCTACCTCTGGGGAGGTCCTAGGGAGTTGTGTGCTGGGCCCAAGAGCCAAGAAACAATAAGTATATCCACGACCAGTTTGCAAGTTGGGTGATTACAAAGCCACCTGCTGCAGGGGGAGGGCAAAGAAGGGGTCACCAAAACCATGGAAGAAGACGCAGAGGTCACAAGCAAGCCGAGATGCTAAGGCTGAGACAGTGACAGGCTGGCCATGGAGGAGGGATGGAGGCACAGCAGGCAGAGCCTGTGGGCATCGACACCTTTCTGTCACCATGTTCCCTGAGCAGAGCCCACTGCTCTCAGTGCCTGCTTCTCCTGCCCGTGTCCTTGGAGTCCCCGAAGTCCAGCAGCCTTGCAGGAGTCCATGAGCTCTCTCCCCAGAGCTGCACCTTCCCCAGGCAGCCACTGTCTGGACTGACCTGTTGCATGGCTGGGCTGGGCAGGGCAGGCTGGTGCCAATGGAGCATGGTGGTCTCCTCCATCTTTGCCAGGCCAGCAGCCCTTGCTCTGCTGGGTCCCCTAGTCCCTGATGAGGCCCGTCCCTGCCCAAAGAGGAACAACCATGGGCTGCCTACTTCCTGGCTGGAGCAGTGACATCCCAGTCCCTGTGGGAAGCCAGGCCCTGGATGTTTGCAATTACAAGTTGGGAAATGCCCAGTGTGTGCCCAGAGGAGGAATCTGGGAGGGGCTACAGCCTGCCAGCCCCTTGTAGGATGCCTGGAGGGGAACAGCTCTGGGCAGACATCTGAAGACTACAAAAGGCCCAGACCCTATAGTTCACTGATATGAGACCAGAGAGGGAGTGCATTCCTCCACATCACACAGCCAGCAGAGGGTGACATCAGGACTGCAGCCTGAGATTACTGGGTCCTTCCTTCTGTCCTGCACAGGTAAACTCTGGGGGGAGGGAGGAAGGAAGGAAGGAAGGAAGGAAGGAAGGAAGGAAGGAAGGAAGGTCATTCTCTCCGGCTCTGATCTCGTCTCATGTCCCCAAGCTACTCATATATGGCTCTGCCAAGAGTCCCCTGTGGAAAAAGATCCCAAACCAAATCAAAGGGCACCCTTCTCATGCAGGCCCAGATTTCTGAGCCTGGAGCTGCCCACCTGGCTGTGAGTGCACCCAGGTGGGCACAGATTCCGGCCTCTGAAGGATGCTGAGGTCCTGCAGGGACAGCCAAGACCCCAGGAGGCCACTGGTATAGCCCTGTTTGTCCTGAGTGCCATGCAAGCTTACTCAACTCTTGTGCAAAGACCAAAAGATGGGCAGTGTCGCCAGGCGAGGGCAGAGCCGCTGTGTCGGAGGTGAGAGCTCATTGTGGGTTCCTCTCTAATGTCTTACAGACCCTGCTGGGTAAGGTGCTGGGGTGAGGTGAGGCTGCCTGTCCCCGGACACAGCCAGCACAGCCAGGTGTGGCTGGGTGCTCCCCTTTCACATGCAAAGTGGTCTGTCACGAGTGTGCACTCCAAGTGCCCTCTGATCTATTTCCCTCTGGCACCCAATTAATGTTCCTCTGCCCACATCTGTCTGGGCAGTGCCAGGCAACAGGAAGCCTCCCTGACAGCCTAGAGCCTGCTGGGAGATTCAAAGCAGCTGATCCTAGACTGTTCACTCCTAACTAACGTCCATTAACACTTCCTGGCTGATCCTGTCCACGCCCCGGAGGACCAGTGAATCTCTGACCTCAGCCTCTCCTTGCTCCCTCAGCCTCCTGACCAACCCTGGTGCCCATGCCATGGCTCTTGCAGCATGGTTTGGCATCCCCTCACCCCTATTAGGAGGTATGTTTGAAAACTATGTAAATGTTTACATTTTTAAAAGTTATTGTAGTAAAAGACACACTGCTACAAACTCTCTCAGAATGCTTCCCCTTATTTTGAAAATGCGGGTCCCATCGTTCTTGCTGCTTTCCCGCAGCAGTTTGGGAAGTCCCCTTTCAGGAGTGTCTTCCGTCGTGCGGTCGTGGCTGCCTTCATGTCCTGGATAGGCTCAAAATGTTTCCCTCTGGTTGTCATTTTGACTTGAGGAAAGAGCCAGAAGGTGCCTAGGGCCAGATCTTGGGAGTGAGGTGGGTGCGACTCACCACCACCACGTTTTTAACAGCCTGTGTTTCTATCAGATGGCACTCAACCGAGCCCTCACCGCAGTTATGACCACATCTCATAATGACACAAGTGAAAGACACCTTCCAGAACAGCTTCAGAAAGTAGCAAGAAGGATGGGCTAAGTGTATTCAAAGGGAAGGGAATATTTTGAGGGGAATTCGTGGTAAGACATGTTTTACTGTAAAAAATTTTAAAAATTTTAACATTCATCATATAGTTCCATCACATCCCCATAAGTAATAAATTCTCCTTCAAATGGCATTGACCTCTCTGTCGTGTGTCACTCAGTCACCTCCCTGAGACAATCACCCAACCTGGCTATTGGCATTTGAGTTGGCCCACGGTGCCTGGCATCACTGGGATTCTTGTGGGGTTGGGAATTGGTCTGAGAAGACATTGGTGCAGGAGAGGGCTGAGAGTCCTTGCCCCCAAGCTCCCCTGAGTCCTCGCCGAGCGAATGTCAGGGTTTGAGCCTTCTGGATATGCTGATCCCACAGAAAGGCTTTGAGGGCTGCAGGGATCTAGCGGGTCCTTGTAGTGGTTAGGGGTCAGATGCCTGTCAGGCCTTAACATGGAAGGAGGTGGGGACATGTCACAGCATGGGGAGGTTTAGACCCGTGGGGCCAGGGAAAGCAGCCAGTCTATGAAGGTCACACGAAGTCTGATTCAGTGTTTGTGAAATGTCCACACACAGAGACAGAACACAGATGAGTGAGTCCCTTGGGCTTTAGTATTGCCAGAGGGACTGGGTTTCTTTTGGGGTGATGAAAGTCTTCTAAAATCTATGACTGCACAGCCCTGAGAAAACCCCAAGAAGCACCGAGCCGTGCTTTGAAAGGGCTAGCGGCGGGAGCCCAGGGATAGAACCACCCAGCGACTCCTGAGATCCGCGCCACGTTGGAACTTAGGGCTCTGGGAAACAAAGCAACCCGCTCGCCTCCCTGGAAAGCAGCTGAGAGTCTACCAGGTTGAGGATCAAACAGCCCCCACCATTAGCAAAGGGAGGCAGAGGTCTGAGCATGTCTTGGAAGGCTGACCAAATGCAATATAGCAAATAGGGGGGATTTCCTTCTACCATCTCTTTAAAGGCAAATACTGTTAATCACTGTTTTGCTTTGTTCTGATTAATTGTATTTCCCTATTCAATATTCTGTTTTGATAAGTTCTATAACGTTCTGTATTTGGTTTGATTTTGCTATACCTGATTGAAAGGACAACTATTGTGAAGATAACGAGATACACTGCTATCCCGGTAACCTGCTGTGACATTCTGTACCATTTCACTGCACTGTCTCAACTGGCTTTGTTCTGTCTTGTTCTGTTGTATTTTACTACCTTCAAAATAATAAAAAAAAATTTTTTAAAGGCAAAAAAAAGAAAGAAAGAAAGAAAGAAAGAAAGAAAGAAAGAAAGAAAAAGAAAGAAAGAAAAAAGAAAGAAAGAAAGAAAGGGCGAGCTGAATGATATGGAAAGTTAGGTCAACTTTTAAAAATCAAATGTGGGCTCCAGGGTCAAATCCTGGCTCTACCACTTAGTAGCTCTGCAAACTTGGGACAAGTCGCCGAACCTCAGTGTTCCTTCTGGTGGTCGCCTGCAGAGCGGAGCTGCTAGATGTAGGACTCAGTCTGTCAAGCGGCGAGGGCGCCAAATGAGTCGGCACCAGGAAGGGTTTGAAGCTGCTCGTCCTAGGCTTGTGGAGCGGCTCTTGCTTTTGCTCAGTGGAAATAGGAACCCAGAGAGAATAAATGTCTTGTCCAAAGTCACTGCTGTGTCCAAAACACGCGGCCATGTGCTGGCCCCTCAAGCCTGTGAACAGGACCTGATCTGGAATGGGACCTTATGTGGATGTCATTTGTTTAAGGGTCTTAATAATGAAGCCTTCCAAATGGGCCCAACATCTGATGGCGACTGTGCTTGCAAAAGGCACACAGAGGAGGGGACAGACACGGAAGAGAAGCCACATGAAGACACAGCCAGAGACTGCGGATGCAGCCCCAAGCCCAGGCTGTCTGGAGCCCCCACAGCAGGAAGGGACAAGGAACATTTCTCCACGAGAGCCACTAGAGGTGTGACCCACGTGTCAAAGCCAGGATTCTTGATCCTGGGCCACACTTGGGGCCTATTAGAGAAATGGAACCAACAGAATGTGTACACACATGGCAAATGTGTGCATAAACACACACACACACACACACACAGATTTGTACAAAGAACTGGGGGTGGCCCAGGAGAGCCTGTGGTGTAAATTCCAGTGTGAAGGCTGACTTATGCTCCAAGAGTCACAGATCTGTTTGAGTTCAAAGACAGGGAACAGCGATGTCCCTGCCAAAGCAGGCGGGCAAATGTTCCCCTCATTCAACCTTTGACTCACCAGGCCTTCGGCTGGGTAGGTGAGGGTCGCCCACGTTAAAGCAGACCGTCCACTTGCCTCAGCTGCTGATTCAAACCCTAATACCACCCAGCCACGTCGCACAGACACCCCGGGAATAATGTTCGATCGAATTATCAGGAACAGGCCCGGCCCGTGAGGGTGACGCATAAGCTTAACCCTGGCCAGGCCTTTCAGCGTGTTTCTCTGTGAACAAAGCCTGGCAGCAAGCCCAGGTCCCCGAGGCTCTAGAAAATGACTCTGTGACCGCCTTATACCCGTGTCATAGGCTCCTCTACCCGAGGCAGGGGACGTGTGAGCCCACCTTCTCCTTCAGGTCACGCTGACAGGGACATTAGTTTCTCCAGCCCCTGCCTGCAAAAAGAATCCAATTTCCTTTTATGATGCATCAATTGCAAGTTAATTAACTGGTAATGAAAAGTTATAGGTGACATTAGAATTTATTAGTAACATTGTAAATAAATCTCCCTGGAATTCAATTAATTGAAAACCTCATGAAATTCTCTTTTTATAATCAGTACAGCAGGTCTGAGAGGGGTAGGGGGCTGGAACCGCAGGTGTGCAGTTGTCTGCCCGTGGGGAAGGAGGGGTCTTGGCTCCACTCTCTGGCCCTTGGTCTTGGTCCCCTGCTGGCCACCAGTGTCACCGCCTCTCAGGGTTTGGGAAGAAGCCCCTCCCACTGCTGCCAAGTCCTGTTACTCAGGTGTCTGTGATTCAAAACCCCACATCTGGCCCCAAGCTGGGTGCTGGGGACATGAATGTGACCTGCTCATGGCACAGCAGGGACACAGAGCTGAGGGCTTTGCTGGATTAGCACCTTGGCCACCCTTGGCTGGGACTCAGGGCCACATTGGGTTGCTCACCTTGTGGGTCTGTGTGATGTGCCAAGGACAGGCATGGGGAGGGGACACAGGTCAGAAGCCCTGGACATCAGCATGGCCGATCCCCCTGCACTGTCCCC
Source organism: Hydrochoerus hydrochaeris (assembly GCA_004027455.1). Lineage (NCBI taxonomy): Eukaryota > Metazoa > Chordata > Mammalia > Rodentia > Hydrochaeridae > Hydrochoerus > Hydrochoerus hydrochaeris. The sequence goes on along the minus strand of PVLA01002780.1, from coordinate 13,515 downwards.
CTGTCTGCTGTGGTTGGCGGCTGACTATGGCAGGAGAGGCAGGTGCCACTGGCTGCAGGCCAAGGAGCTGGGTCCCCCTCTGTCCTGTCTGTACTTCCCACTACATGGCGGAGAGGACAGAATGGTCCCCAGAGCAAGCCCAGCTCAAGCCTGCACCTTCTGCTCTCAGCTGGACAGGTGTGGTATGGATTGGAGGGCCCTGCCCCAGGCCAGGACTATGCCTGGGCTTGAGCTCAGGGCCCTGGGGAAGGAGGCTGATGTCAGCCAGGTCCCTACTACTCACTTTGAGGCTCACATACATGTGCACACACAAACATAGGCTCTTGCACACACACACTCTTGTACATGTACACACACATGTCACCATACATTGGTGTCATCTGGTATTTGGGGAGGAAAGTCTGGCTCCATGTGGATACCAGGGAAGCACGTGCCAGAAGCAGCAGGGAGAAGAGAGATTCACTCCAAGGGTGTGGGAAGCAGCCTTGGGCCCACTGGGGGTGAGTCTGGGTGGGCAAGGTGGGCGGGGTGGGTCTGGAATGAGGGATGGGAGCTCCCGGACTCCAGGGATGATGCTCAGCCTCCAGCATCATAGCCAGGGATTCTGAGTGACTCACTTCACACCCCAAGGCCTGAGGACAGCTCAGATGGGCGGGCAGGGGTATCCACAGAGCCCATGCATGGTCCCTCCTGGTCCAGCACAGAACCAAGGGCCACATGGGCCCACCCTGTCCTTTGGCCGCCAGGGTCAGAAAGGGTGGAGTGCTGATGAGTTCCCATGAGGCCCAGGGCTGAGCTCCTTCAGAGCTGTGAGAGCCAGGTTGCACCCGGTCCTTCCCTACCTGCTTGCTCTATCTGCTGTGGGCACCTGACACCTCCCTGCCCGGAGACAAGCCTGGCCAGGAGGAAGCTCCCAGCCAAGACCTGGTGACAGCGCCAAGTGACAAAGCCCAGGCTGGGAACATGGGAACCACAGCAGGCGGGTGAGGAAGGGAGGCTTGTACTTCAGAAACCTCCTACAAGCCAGATGGAGGGAGATGCCAGCTCTGCCCATCGCTCAGAGCCAGCTTCCTCCTCTCCGGTATTTGGGATCCTCCACAATGCCACACTGGGCAGCAGCTTTCATGTCCCATAAGAATCCCTTCTACCCTCCCACACTGGCTCTGTTCCTCGCCTGAACTTTGCTGTGTGACCTCAGGCAAAGCCCTCAGCCTCCGAGGTTCAGTGATTCACTGTACACTGAGGCAGATGCCGGTGAAGTTGGAGGTGGCAATTCATGTCACCACGTGTGTGGCACAGTGCCCCATCCCATCCCTATTAGGATGACGGGCTCATGTCTACCTCCTTAGAGGGGCTCTGTCCCTCAGCCCAGCTCCAGGGGACAGCACCTGCCTGCGTCCTGGGCCCTGTGTGATACTCTTCAGATGTAGCCTGTCCACCCTGCTCGTGGGAGCTCCTGTTCTCCTGCCCCTTCAGTTCCTGGTGGCTCTGGGCTGGAGTCTGGGGCCACCTGGACCTGCTGCCCCACATGTAGGGCTGTTGGTGCCAATGCACAGTTCCGAATCTGGGCACGGACGGCAGCACCCACCTGCCTAAGTGTTCACAAAGGAGCATTGCGCTCACTAGCTGTCCATGAAATACCCCCTTCTGTGGCACATACCCCTTCAGAAGGGCTTGGACGGCAGCTTCAAGCTTGTCACCTCTCTGAGTTCTGCACTGAAAGATGACAGCCAGGAGATCCAGTCCACCCTCCCCGAGTCCCAGCCCCTTTCCACACTTGCCGGCTCTGTATGAGCAGAGATTCTCATTTATTCATTCATCCATTCATCCATTCTGCTTCGTTCACTGAGGTTCCCCAGGGCCTGGGCCTAATAAGGTATTAGCACTGTCACATGACATGAAAGAAGGGAGGAAGGACGCCTGCTGCTGTTAACACCTGCTCGGGAAGGAATGAGAGCCAGACTGTTCTCCGCAGAACACGTCACACGCCCTGCCCAGCCGTCCTCGCCAAGGTTTGGCTTCAGGCACCTGCCCCTCCCTGGAGCTCCGGGTGCTGAGGGAGCTGTGCCAGCCCCCAGGCGGGCCAGGCCCACGTGGCTAGAGGAGTCCTTGGCCAGCAGGGGTGTGGGCAGGGCTGGAGTCCAACATTCATAAGCAAATAAAGGCAGGAAGCAGCCCTGGGCAGTCTCTGCCTCCCTCCTTCCTGATTTCATTCTCCGGTCCTGGGTTCCCGGAGTGGCCCAGCCCACCTCTCCCCACGCCATCAGCCCATCAGAGGTGTGGTTAGCCCAAGGTCTGTCTTCTCTTTTGGCTTTTGAGCTCCGAGGGGGTGGGCTTGAGTTTGAAGGCTGGGGCACGAGGCAAGCATTCTGCTCAGACAAAGGCCCAAGGTGATTTAGCAGCCACCTTGGACTCAGCCCTGTCCCCTGGCCTTCCCTTGGGTCCCAGGGAGAAGAACTTGCAGTAGGGTAGGGGACTCCCTGCCCAGAGTTCAGGAGTACCCCAACTGAGCTCTCCTCCCCCAAATCCTCAGACCCAGCACTGCTGAGGGCAGGCACAGCCTCTGTGGGGCCCCCCAGACTCCCAGCCTCCACGCTGGGCCACCTGCCTCCCAGGAGCTGCCCAGGGCATCCGGGCACTGTGTCAGCAGGATGCAGCCCGCTCTCCCAGGAAGAGACACAGTGGGGAGGGAGAGCACCTTTATTGTCAGATACAAGAACAATGTCACAGGCCTCGAGTGCCCCTCCATGAGGACGAGCAGACCTGCCTCAGAAGAAGCATTGGGGCCCAGCGGGACCCAGCCGCAGCCTCATGCAAGCGCCAGGGGCGCTGGGGTGGCGACTCCTGCCACGCAGGGCAACAGCCACCAGGCGGTGCCAGCACCTTCTAGTCTCTGAGTTTTTGCTGTGGCTGAGTCCTGGGTCCTGGCCCAGTGTGAGAGGAACATCAGGACAGGCAGGTCACAGAGACTTGAGAGGCCTTGTGGGCTGTGGTCTGAGCTGTGGCCACCTAGACCTCACTGGCCTTTGCCCTGGATCCTGCCAGAACCCCCAGCAGACCTGGTATTGGGGTAGCTCTCTCCAGTGTGCCATGTCCCCCAGGTGTGTCAGACCCTAAAGATTTCCCATAGATAGGAGTGGGGCTCCATAGCACCAATGGGCAGCCCTGTTAAATGCGCCCTCCTGCCTTGGTCGGTAGAAGGGCTGGTAGGGCTGAGGACAGGTGCAGAGAGACTGGGCAGGAGACATGGGCACTGCCAGTCTGGTCCAGAGGCCTTCACATTGCCATATCACGGTCCCCAAGTCCACATGACAGTCTGGTATATTCGGGTCTCCCTGGTCTCAGAGAGCAGCTTCAGGCCAGCCCCCCTGCAGTCCCAGGAAGGGGGCAAAGGGAGATGGAGGGCCCTGTGGGCTCCATGCCAGGCCAGCTCCACCTCCCGCGGCCCCACCTGTACCCTCTTGTCTGCTTCCTCATGAAAAGGAAGAAACTGGTCCAAGGGACAGGGCTTCAGGACCCAAGAAGCCAGGGTTCAAATCCTGTCGGGGCACCCTGATCCTGGGGCGCTAGTGGGTTATTTATGCCCTCGGAGCCCGAGTCCCTGCATCAAGTGGGGCTAAGAAGCCTACTTCCTACAGGTTAAATGAGAACACAAGGAAATCTCCCTGGACAGGCCCAGACACTGCAGGCACTCTAAATGACAAGGACTATGGTTACTCTCAACCGACACCCAACCCACTCAGACCCTGTCTCCAGCAGGGACTGAAATAGGGGTGGACAGGGCAAGGGATGGGCTCTGCCAAGGGTGCCAGTCCCCTTGGAACCCTGGCCTGGAGGCACCATCTACCCCCACGGCCCCCAAGCCGGTGTCCTTCACAATTGTCCAGGCTGAAGCTGTGTCCCTATTGGGTTTCCTCCAGGTCCAGTGGCAGCACTGCCCAGGCAAGGTCTTTTGCCAGAGCTGGGCTTGCCCTGGAGATCTGGATCTCACTTCCTGCTGCTGGCCTGGCCAGTGCTCTTCTGCGCAGGCTCGGGACCCAGGAGGGCAGCCAAGGTAGCCAGGGCACCATCAAGTTGGGGGCCACCCCGCTTCATCTTGAGGTTGGCTCTCAGGGCAGCGTCCTGGCCAGAGCCCCCCTCAGGGGAGGCCTGGGGATCTGGAAGGAGGGAAGGAGAGGCTCGAAACAGTCTTGGCACTTAGGGCACCTCTGCTCCCAAAACCCAGGTGTGAGGGTAAGCCCTTGTCCATCAGGGGCAAAGCAAGACAGCAGCTGGTTTGGGCTCCTCATTCACCTATCCACCCATTCATTCTCCCACCCATTCATACATCAACCCACTCGTTCATTCAGCTACCCTCCATTCATCCATCCAGTCATTCATGCATTTAGTCGGCACACACTCATTCACTCACCATTCATTCATCCATCCATGGCCCCACTCACTCAGCCGTTCATCCATTCAGTAACAAACACACAGACACCAGCACCCGCAGCAGAAGAGGCTCCAGACACACCACAGAGCGATGCGGGCCCCCCCATGGGGAAGGGGCAGCAGTGTTCAGAGGAGGGGGAACTGGCTGGATCATAGATGCAGAGACAGAAAGGGGCTCTCATGACTGCTGTGATCTGTCACTAGGATCACGATGCTGGGGTGCGTCTTGGGGAGCAGGGTAGGCACACCGATGTCCCCCACAGAGAGTCCTTGAGCAGTGGAGGGACAGGGTCATGTGGGGCTGGCAAAGTCCCCCTGACAGCCAAGTGCCTGGGCGCGCCAAGCCTGAGGCGGTCACCATGCCGTCCCAGGGTGTGGGAGGGAGGTGGCGGCGCCGGCTGCTGCTCACCGTGGATGCCAATCATGTGCTCCAGGATGAGGACTCTCTCCGCCAGGATCTTCAGCGCCTCTCGCAGCTGCTGCACCCCCTCGCCCTGGTGGGAGGAAGGCCGGGGTCAGGGTCAGGGCCACCCGGACACGGTGGACATGGCTCACAGCCCTCCAACCTCTTCCCACCTGTCACCACTATCAGGAGCAGCTGTCACAGTCACAGACCGAGCATCAGTGCTGGGCTGGCTTCCAACTCTGTTCGCAGACAACCCTAACGCACAGAGGCAGCAGCTCTCACCGCTGCGGTCACACAGCCAGGACATGGCCCAGCCAAGCTTCAAATCCACACCTATCGGCCCCCAGCGGGGCTTCTTCCATCCTACCATGGCTGCCTGGTTGCGTCTTCAGGTGTGCCACTTCCAGAAGATACCCTGAAGGGCCAGGGCACCCAGCACGGGGCCCCGCTGCCTGCCCGAACACCGCCCCGCTGGGAGCTCCAGCGGTGCCTCGAGGCCAGGCAGCCAGGAGCAGGGCGCAGGGCCGTGGCTTCCTGAAGCGCTGGAGGAGGCAGCACCGCCCACATTTCCAGAACCCACTGTCCACACGGGCAGAGGACCTCGTGTGCAGGGACACATGACCGAGCTGAGACAGGGCGCCCTCGTATCAAGAAGACAGCTGTCAAGGCCACTTTGCAAAGGAAAGTGGTGAAGGGACAAGGCCACTGTCCACAACCAGCCCAGCCCAGGGTGCTGGAGGCAAGATGGGCACCATTTGCCAGGGCAGGGCTGTCGTTACATGCTGGCCAATCAGCTGCAAACTGCACGGAAGGAAGCCAGGTGGGGTCCCCCTCAGGAAGCCAAAGGTGACAGGAGGACACGACGTGCAGTACTGGGGGCAGATTGTCCATGGTCCCAAGCCAGGGAAGGAGAGCAGGGAGCTCCAGACCCCTCTGTCAGGTACCCCACTCAGCCTCCTGTCTCTGAACCCCAAGTTATTCTCTTTAAAATGGGGTAAGCGGTGTCACGGGTGACCCCTCAGGGTCCCCTGGCAGGTCACCTGTGATCAGCACATCTCACCTTTCCTCCCTGCCACTGCCTGCCGGTACAGGAGTCCTGGTCCCCACCTGCTCCAGCCTTGCTCCCCAGGGTCCCAGTCCAAAGCCCCCTTGGCCTCTGTCTGTCTGCTCCTCAGGACAGTGATTTTCCCCAAGGACCCTGGCTCCACCCCAGCTGGTCACCCCAGCATGAAACACCCTGGCGTCACCACCGCACCCACTGGGTGCATCATGCGAGGCTACAACCTCCTGTGCCTGGTGGCCCAGTCCCAGCTCTGGGCTGGCTGAAGGGCAATGCAGGCCTGTGGGTGTCCCCTGACCCCAGAACTCAGTGGGGTACATGACAGGTATAATTAGTTACCTCTGTGGTGGTGGTTTTGTCTCCTTCTGCGGTCACGCCAGGCTCACTCTAGGAAGCAAGCCAGAGTCAGTACTCGTGAGGTGGAACATCTCACCACCCTTGCAAGAGGACCTCGGGGACAGGCAGGGCCTGGGACAGGTGCTGGGCCCTGGGGACTCTGCTCCGAGGTAAGACGGGCAGGGCCTGGCCTGCCTCGGGGGCAGCGGGGCTTGCGCTCGCTCGGGGCCTGGTGAGCTCCAGACTCAGCTGTTCAGGAATCAGGCAAGTTGCTGCCTCTCGGGACTCTGCTCCCTGGCCCAGGCTGGGACTCATACAGGTGTGTGGTGGCGGCACACCCGGCACAGGAGGAGGCTGAGGCGGGAGGATCACAAGTTGAGCCCAACCTGAGAAACTCAGCAAGTTAGCGAGACCCTGTCTCAAAAGGTAAGAAAAAGGGCTGGGGTGCAGCTCAGTGGGAAGGCCCTGGGTTCAACCCCCAGCGCAGAGAGAGAGAAAGAGAACAGTGTGGAGGACACGGGAAGGTCAGACCCAACCCCTGCTGGGGCCCTGGGGGCCTCTGCATTGGGCCCAGCCACAGCTTCCGTCCTGTCACAGGCACAGCAGGGCAAGGCCAGGCCCTCTGTCACACACATAAGGGGGTGGCTGGCCTAGGGCTCAGTGAGCAAGTGACAGCAGTGGCTGTGGTGAGGCCAGGTCCACTTTCCGAGATGTCTCCTAGGTTTGGATGTGAGATGAGGCCAGAGGCCATGTGCCAAAGCCTGTGTCCCAGGCAGTAGTGCTCAGCAGTGACAGGGTCACAAGGGTGCCACACTCATGGGCACATGGGCTGTCTAGAGGAAGGTCCCAGATGTAGGAAGCAGTCCCTGGGCATGACCTGGAAGGGTTCTCTTGTCCTGGCCTGGTCCTCTCCCTCTGCTTCCTGTCTCAGGGCCTTTGCACTTGCTCTGCCTCGATCTGAACTGATGGCTGGGTTTGGGGCCACTCAGGATGGCTCCCCATGGGCAATTCTCCAGAAGAGGCAAAAGCTCGCAGCTGCTCACAGAACAAGACTCCTGCATTGCCTTCCCTGGGCCCCTGGCTGGCTGCACGGGCTCCTTCCTGAGTGTACCGAGCTGGTAGTAGCTTCCCCTCCCCTAGGGCACAGCGGTCCCCAATCTCATCCCCTGCACCACAGCAGTAGTGGCCAAATCCTCACCTGGGATCCGGGGGCTCCTGGAGGTCCTGGGGGACCGTGCGGTCCTGGGGGACCTATGGGCAGAGTCACCAATGGTCACCTGGGCCAGAGGAGTCCACTGTCCCCATCAGCATCAGAGGGGACACTCCCAGCCTCCCCACCCCAGCACCTGCGCCCCGGGGCTGTCCTGGCAGGCAGGGAGTGGAGGTTTGCTGAGGGGCCGCTGGGGACAGGAAGCTACACATGCCCCAGAGAGCTGGTGCTGGCGGCCCCTGGAGTCTCCCTCACCTGTCTCAGAACCCCACATGCAGTCCCTCAGCCAGGCCACTCTCAGGGCTCCCAAGGGCCTCACCCCCACCCCTACCCCAGAAGCCCTGCTGGAAAGCTCTTCTGCTTCCAGTTTGCCAGCACTGCCCACCTCTTCGAAGCTCCCAGCAAACACCTTCCTATCAGTCTTGGTAGAGGGCCGCCTCCTCCAGGAAGCCCCCAGCGCTGCCTCCCCTTCTAGACACATCTCTGACCCATGTGGGCACCATCATCTCTCCCACATTCAGGGCGCCAGGGGTCAGGCTGTATCTCATGCACACCCCCAAGGGAGCGGGGTCCAGAGTGACCTCAGGCATGCTAGGGACACAAAGGCCCCTGTCCCTCGGCCTGCACAGGCCTGCTGGGCTGTACCAACATGGCTGCTCTGGGTCAGGAGAGGACACTGGGCAGGGGTGCCGGCCAGACTCGGTCTTGTTACAGAGCCAACACTGCCTTCCAGCCCCCGCTCACTACCTCACCCCTCAGCACTCTGCGCTTTTAGGGGAGGCCTCTGCCCCCGGAGAACCCCTGCCCCACTGCTGTGCTTTGCTTTCTCAAACCCCACGGAAGCGGCTTGTTGCCTCCCCCACTAGAGTGTGAGTGTCTGGAGACAGTGACAGCGCATGTTTACCGGTGTCCTGGGACCTGGAGCCCCACCCAGCACATAGGAAGTGTGCAGTGAATGTTTGTTGATTGCACATAAGATCAAGTGAATGGCCAGATGATCTGTCAAGGCACTGGAGGTTCTGTTGGCCATGCCACACACGCAGGTGGGCACCAGTCCCCTTCCAGAGGGGGTTCATGGGCAGATGGGGCCAGGCTGGACCTAGAGGCAGGGCCCCGGCGCTGAGCCCCGGGTCTCCCCTCCCCCAGGGCTCCCTTTTCTGCTGCTCAGTGGGAGTGCTTCTGGAGGCCCAGGCGCCTCCCTTGGGTACCCTGCTCCACAGGGAGCTGGCTCCTGGGGAGACGGAGCCCACCCAGGCCACACAGGCTGGGCTGACCCCGGCCGCCAGCTCAGGCCAAGCCCAGGAGAAGAGAGAGGATCTGTCAGCCACTTACCCGGGGGGCCAGGAGGACCCCGCGGCCCAGGGACCCCCGCCAGCACTGTGTCCACAACAGCAGGTCCCAGCTGGGAGTCCCCATCTGCAGGAGGAGCAGGCTGAGCAGAGCTGGAGCCCGGGCCAGGGCTCAGCCAGGCAGCCCCCCAATGGTCCCCACAGCTCAGGGGGGCACACAGAGCCCCCGGCAGGGAAGCCAGGCTGCCACTCACTCCTTCGGGGGCTCGGCAGGCCCCGGCTTCTCCATCTCAGGCTGGCAGTCTCTTCCAGGCCCGCGGGGGGCCCAGCCCAATGTACCCTCCTTGGGAGCCACAGCGCCCCTGCAGCCTCCACCCCCACGATCACATGTGGGGTGGCGCGGAGCCCACAAGTGACTTCCATGGTTCCATGTGAGGGTCCTATTCCAAGCCCAGAAATGCTGGGATGGGCAGGTGGCCTGGGCCCACCCTGCCAGGTGGTGGTGGTGGCACAAGTCCCTTGGCAGGTGAATGTCTGGCTAGGTGCCAGCCTTGGGGATGCCCTGTTCCCAGATGCTCACATCTCAGCCTCTGGGCATTGGGTGGTACTGGGCAGTGCCAGGTGTAGGGCTTTATGCCCAGGCCTTGACTGGCATCTCAGGGCTTGGGGTGGAGACTGCTGACTCTTGAGGCCACCACAGGCCCACAAGCCCTGTCTACGTGGTCCCTGCCCATGGTCCCTGCCCAAGGTCCCTGTGCCTGCTGTCTGGGAAGAAGCCTAGCCTGACCCCTCCCCAGCCCTGCCATCTGCCAGCCCCTGCACCCACGGATGGTATTTGGGACCCTGCTCTTGCTGGGAACGAGCCCTCCCGGTGCAAGCTTTGGAGCATGGCCATCTCTCCTCTACAGAAAGGGAAACTGAGGCTGGGAGAGGGCTGTGCTGCCTGGGGAAACAGAAGCCCAAGCAAAGGTGGAGCTTGAGTGACAACACGGTGCCCAACTGCCCCCAGGAGCGGAGTCAGTCCACTCCTCCTAGAGCCCTCCCTGGCTGCTCAGGCGCTCAGCTGAAAACCAGCCTCCTAGGTGCCCACAGGGCCTGGGCTCACTGCCCTGGACCCAGAGTCCCCATGTCTTGCTCCCTACCCCCAAGTGGAAGCAGATGTTTCTGCCCATGGTTTGAGGCCCCTTGGGCATGAGATGGCCCCTGAGGGCCCGAGTTTGTTCATTTTGTTCAGGCTATGCCCAACACATAGTAGGTGCTCAGTAAACACCTGTCATGTGACCCACAAGGAGAGGACCTATAGAAGACAAGGGGGGCAGGAATGACAGTATCAGGCCAGCCCTGCCAGAGGGAAAGTGGGCCAGGCCAGGAAGCAGAGCCACCTGGGGCCCAGAGGCAGGGCCCAGGGCTGGGAGCTGAGCTCTGAGGCAGGGAGCAGGGTTGGGGCAGCATTGGCCTCTGGACGCCCCCGCCTGCTACAACCAAGCCTTGCTCCCAAGCTGACCCCTCACTGGCAGGATCCCCACTTGCCCAAGTCCCTCTGGAGGGCTGGACCCTCCAGAAGACAGTTCGGTCTGCCCCATCCCCCATGTAACACTCACTGTCCTTGTCTGTAGGTGGCTGCAGGGAGTAGAGGACACCTTGGGGGTCGTTTGGTGAGAGGCCTGGGCTGCCTGCTGGGCCAGGGGGCCCTGGGGGGCCGGGGCGCCCCGTCTCTCCAGGAAGCCCACGGGGCCCTGGTGGCCCCAGGAGCCCTGTGGTGGGGAGAAGAGGAGTCATCGTGAATGAGGAGTCTGACACTGAGACAGCACAGGGGGGGCAGAGAGGGCGCTTGGGAGAGGAGGCAGGGAGCAGCTGGGAGCCCCAGAAAGGCCGGGGTGCCCTTTCTCCAAGGACAGTGTCAGGCTGGGGGTCCTTACCCGGAGGCCCCACCGGGCCCTTCTCTCCCATCTGGCCCCGGTCCCCTTTGGAGCCTGGTGGCCCTGCAGGTCCTGGTGGTCCTGTCTGCCCCGGGGGCCCTGGGGAGACAGAGGGACAAGACTGAGGACACTGAGGGACCAGGTACCCCGTGCTCCATGCCTGAACCCCTGTTGGATCGCTGTCTGCAGATGCCCCCCCATGGCCCCAGAGCCACTGCGACGCGGTGTGTCAGTCACTACAGTTGACAGGCCACCTTCAACCCGTTCCCACCTGTGACCCCAAGAACTGCTTTTTGGTCCTGTCTTCCAGGTGTGGAAACTGAGACTCAAAGGTGTGGTCCTTGGCTCCAGGTCACAGAGCCGACATACAGGGCAGGCTTTCTCATCCCTGGTCCCTCCCTCATGTCCTGCTGTCCCCCTGCTCCCAGGGTCATGCTCTGGGTCTGCAGCACATGCTGCACTATGGCGTCTTGGACACATGGGCCCAACTGGGGACAAGGAGATGGAAATGGGAGGTCAGCTCTCTGGTCTGGGGACAGCCCTTTCTCCTTCTGGGTTTTCGGAAAAGTGGGGGGAGAGGGAGCAGAACAGGGGGAAGGGGGAGGAGGGCTGCCTGTGATTCAGGGCTCTGGAAGGAAGGGCTCCCCTGGGAGGCAGCCAGCTTCTGGGAGCACCGCGCCCGCCGAGAGGACTTCCGGGAGAGGCCACTCCTTGGGTGCGCGCGCCATCTAGCGGCCGTCAGTGGAGCTGCATGTTGCTTGGTTAGAAAGGTCTGACCAGGACACCAGCCCTCTCCCGGCCTCCCACCTGCTCAGGCTCTGAAGAAGTGGTTGCTCTCTAGGGTAATACCTGGAGGACAGCGGCTAGAGGGGTGGGCCAGGGGGCCAGAGTGAGGTGTCCCCATCCTCCTCATAGCAGGCCTGAGCCCCACTCCTGTCACAGCCTTCAGACACCTGCTTCTGTGTCCCTGACCCTAGGACTGGCCCCTAAGGCCGCTGCCCTGCTCAGCCAGAGATCTGCTCACCCAGTGACAAATTCCTACACACAGATAGGACAGCAGAGGTGGGGGACAGGCGTGTGTGGTCGGAGCTAACAGGGAGAGAAGGAGCGGAGTCCCCAGTCGTCAGGCCAAGATGCCTGCAGCTTGCTGGGGGCCATAAAGGAGTCACCTGGCTTCTCTCAGCCTCACTGTGTTTTGCAGCGCCCAGGGACACAGCCCAGAATAGGGGATCATTAGCCAATGGTTTTTTGGCTTTTGAAGCCAGGGCCTTTGCGTTGTGCTACATCCTCGGCTCTTTGTATTATTTTTCTGATTTTGAGGCAGGCTCTGGTTAAATCCCCAAGTTATGCAGGCTGGGCTTGAATTGCAGTCCTGCTGTCTCAGCCTCTCGGAGCTCTGGGGTGAGGGGCGTGTGTCCTCACTGCTGGCTTAGAGAACATCTCCACTCTTGCCTTCGAAATGTGGCAGGAAGGTGAGGGGCCGGACGGCCTCAGTGAGGGAGGTCCAGAAACGGCAGCTGGCGTGGGGAAGCTCAGGGTCCTGGGGTGCACAGGCAGCGGTGTTCCAAGATGTCGCTGAGTGAAGTGCTGGGCTGGGGACCCAGGACAGCCACCAGGGGACAGCGTGGGGCTGGACAGTAAGGAGCTGTGGGGACGGCAGCAGACTTCTGGCTTGAACCGGATCTACAGTGGCCACTGTGACTTACGAGATGTGATCCGAATACACGACATGGCCGTGAGTCCCCCTCACAATCCTCCCTCTCACGGCCCGCGCCTGTCCCACGTTGCGGCCACTCTCTGAAGCACTTCCGGAAGTCTTCTTTCACAGGCGTCTGTACGAGGTGTGATGAGAAACATGACGGATCCGCTGCCCAGCGCCACCCCACGGAACGGCCTCATGAAAACGTGACGCTGCGCCTCCTCATCCTCCTCGTTCGCCGGATCCGGCACTGTGTGACTGCTGGCTCTTCTCCAACGTCACAGCGACCATGAGGGGGAAACACTTCCCACTGATTCCGACTGAGGCAGCTGTGACAGCACAACTTAAAGACACCTGTGAAAGAGGACCTCCGGACGGCTTCAGAAAGGGGCAGGAAGGAGGGACACGCGTGTTCCAAGCTGGGAGGGGGCGTTTAACAGAAACGATTAGGCCTCCTAGTGACAGCCAATCATTTCCAGCTGGCCCTGATGGGAAGAGCTTATAAAGAGAAATCCTGATCTTCACACGAGCCTCCCAAGGTTTAAACACCAGACCTGGGGCCGGGCCCCTTTGTGGAGACCCCGGCAGGTCGCATCACCCCCTTCCGTGCGCCTGCTCACCAGCTGGGCCCGTGGGCCTCCTCCTCCGGGGTCCCGGGTGGGCCAGGGGGATGGCGTCAGGCAGGAAGTCCTCGTTCCAGGGGGGGGGTGTGCTCTGGGGCACTGGCAGGTCGTTATCAGGACCCGAGGGCTGCTCGGCTGCTTCTAGCAGGAGGACCTGGCCAGAGAAGTGCAGAGGTGAGGTCCTGGCTGCAACAAGGACACACCTAAGCAGGGACACGTGCCCCTCGGACCTGTCGCCGTCCACCCTGCAGCTGTTCAGCGCAGCTCCTGTGGGGCTATTCGCTCCCGACTCCTGCCCCCGTCAGGAGAGCCCCCCACAGCCCCGGGAGCACCTTCCGCGCCTACCACCGTGTCAGTGACGGAGACACAGCCCTGCTGTCCCTTCACGGGCAGCTCCCCAAGGGAGGGAGGGGTGTGGATTCGTCACCTCTCTGCCTGGCTCGGGGCACAAGCTCCTTCCTTGGTGAGGAAATATTTGTAGGAGGATGGATGGGAAGATGGAGGGATGGAGGGAGGAAGGGATGGAGGGATGGAGGGATGGA